>VWZW01000100.1:41092-199567 GCA_013397115.1 Edolisoma coerulescens | reverse complement strand
CTGCGCCCCCCGACCGCGGCCGTGGCGGGGCCGGGCCGGGCTCGGCACCTGTCCGCACCCCTTCACCCCGCCGGGGCCCGATGGGCGCTGTGGGCTTCCCCCCATCTGCGCGCCCCTCGCCCTCCTCGTGCAGCCGGGGGCAAGGGAAGGCGTTCTCTGGCCGTGGGCTTCGGGCAGGGGCACTCGTGGAGGTGCAGGAGAGGTGGGGGTCCTAAACGAGGCGTCACCCAGAGTGTCTGACCCACAGCTCTTCCGGTCAAACACCTGAAATAAATAAGTTAATCTTGAACGTTTGGCAGTGCAACATCTTCATCTTTCAAGATCTCTACCCGAGCTCTGGGCGAAGGAATGTGCTTGTGGCCCAAGGGAGCTTGCAGGACGGCCCTCGCTGGCTGGGGCACTGGCTGCCTTCCGAGCCGGGGCCTTGGCACGAGGTTTTGCCAGCCTAAGGGTGGGAGAAAGATGAGAAAGCAGCCCCCTTCTGAACGACTTGCAGAAGTTTCTCAGCATTTGCAAAATTGCAAGGTGGTTTCAAGGTCTCGTTGTAATTGATTTTCGCTAGGGCATTTAGGTTTATTGTGTTACCTTCACCTTGCCCTCTTCCAGGAGAGTTGGCAAATATTTTGGGAAGGTGGGAGCCCTGTGAGGAATCAGCTACCTGTAGCTGATCCTCAGAGGAGTAGTGGCCAGCAGAGGAGTGCTGCAAAGCCTCCCTCTCCCGAAGACAACTGTACTGAAATGTTCCCATGACCAAGCACCACTCCACGTATTTGGAGAGTCAGCAGGAGGAGAGCTGTGAAAATCCCAGGTAGGCGGATGTGGGGTGGGACTGGAGCGAAGCAGCCCTTGACTCCAGAGCAAGGAGCCAAGTCAGCCTCAGTTGTACTGGAGGCTTTTTTCCTCCTACAGCTGGAGTTTGTCTCAGCTAGCAACTCTTGAGCTGGAACAGGCATCGTTGTGAGCACAGGGGAGCAAACTCAAATGCTCACAAGAGAGCAAACCTGCCTTCATCCTGTAGATCACTTACAATGCCACAGGCATGGTGTCCTGGAGAGAAGCAGAGGAAAACAGGAGAGGACCATAAGCTGAGAAAAGGGAGGCAGAAGTTGTTTGTGATTGCCTAGGAGTGTCTTTGGATTAACAGCACCAAAACTTCATCATCCTAAGGGAGAGCTAATCATCTCCAGATGGACCAGTGGTTCATCCATCGGACAACTTCAAACCATGTCCAGTGAGAGGGAACATTCAATCTCCAGCCAACCAGACTAAAGCTGGACTTGAAGTAGAAAATCTTAGAGATGCAGGGGCCTTATGCCAGCTGCCTTGTTTCGCTTGTTTGCTTGCACTAAGCTGAATTCCCTGCCAATTTAGACATAGCCTCTATGTACATTTGGGTGTAAGTTGTGGGTCCTTTTCTTTGAAGTAAGCCTTGTGCCTTTTGAACTCAAGGCTGGATATATATTGAAGCATTAATTCAATATTACATTCTTTATTCCTGAGAATGTGTATGGTTTTAGATAACTGTATTGCCAGTAACTAATTACTTCCTGTTGGGACTAGATTTTATTGGCATTGAGCTCATTCCTCCCTGCCATGCGTCTGAGAACAACTTGTAGATGAAATTATGGAAGAATACTGTTTAAAACTCTGTATTTGAAAATGCTTTCTTTGCAAAGTGTTCCTCTTTTGCTTCAGTTTAGAGAGATTCTCTATTTAAGGGAAAGAAACATTTAGTTCTGGTTTTGAGTCAGAGAAAAGTAAAAGGGAATCCCCAAAGCCACTTGTAAATATATGATTTTAACTTGCCATTTGAAAATTCCAGATGAGCTGATGTTTGAGAACTACCTCCTCTTAATTCCTGACAAAAACAAGCCACCCTAAAATTAAAGCTTCTTCAATCAAAATATTTGGACACTGAGTGTGTGTCTCACAGTGCAAACAATAAAGAATACATTGTGATTATTTGTCCCAAAATTATGTTCAGTCCTGGAAATACAGAGAAACCCAAGTAGTTTAATGTAGTGTAAGAGAAGGACATCCACTTGGGGGTTTTTTAATGTGTTCATAAGGTAGTTGATAATTTTTAACTCCACCAGATAATGAATTGTGCCCCTTACATCTTTAATTAATTTCCATTTGATTGGTCACTTGAGGGCTCTGCTTTTTATCTTCCTGCTGCTCAAAGCAGTACAGTTTTATTTTAAGAGTAGTTTTACATTTTACTTTCTCACATGTACTGGAATGTCCTGGGCATGTGTTAACCTAACCGATCCTTTCTTGAGTTCCATATATTAAAATCATTAAACCTATTTAAGAAACTGGTAGACAATGTTTTGGGTTTGTCTCTGTGCTTCCTATTCATGTCTTCTTTTCCTGAGCTGACTGTAGTTTTTGTGTGCTTCTCTTTCAGCCCAGGTCATATTTGCTCCTTGAATTCATTACAGAAACAAAATTGTGTTTGCAACCAAAGAATAAGGATGGTTTCTCACATCTTGAAGTCAGTAGTTTGCTCAGCTGATGAGCTGAGGAAATAGGTCATTTTAGCTGTATTGGGCGAAAAGCAGTGATTAGTAATCATTTCCTTTCTAACATATTTTCTGTTACACTACATTTCTTACTCATATACCAAACACTGTCTGTTTGTTTAATGGAATAAAAAAGACAGAGAGAGGACAGCAGGAAATAATTAGCCATAATCTCACTGCTTTTTATAGAAAAATATCTGGTCCAGGAGTATCTCAAGTGGAGCCATCTCACTGGAGAAGTCCATGCGAATAGAGTACAGTGCTGCAATGTGTTACAGTGTATAAATGATGAAAGGTATCACAGAACTCCCTCCTGCCTGGTAATGAAATGTGTTTGTAATTGCTACTTAAGCAACGGGGCCAAAGTCTGAAGGTGTCCCCAGCAGCAGACTGAATCAGGACAGTGCACATTACTTTTACTCACACAGTCAGAAATCCAACATGCAGATCGGCACGAGCTTTGACATGTTAGAGTCCCCGTCCTGTCCTGAGCTTAAAGGAGGCCTCTTGCCACAAATACATGACGGGAATCTTGACAGGACCCTGCTGAGGTATTGCCTTGCTTTAGAACAGTGCCTTTTTTCCATGCTGAGGCTACTGCTAATAACCTGCTAGAGAAAACAGGTCTTGGGTTTGTTTTTTCAATCACTGTGCTTGGGCTTTCCATCTCTAGTTGGCTGTTTAGCTGTCACCCCTGATTTTTGGAGCTACTGGGTCTCTTTCAAACCTTTTCTTCTACGTAGGATTTTTTTTCTTATGATCTGGCGATTTAAAATCATTCATCGTATAAGAAACTCAAACTAGCAGATAACAAAGTTTGTCAGCCAGTCATCCCATAAGAGGACAGATGAGCTGGATTTCCCATCCTAAAGAATGGCCGGTGATTCTGGTCTCTGAATGGCCTTGGGCTTGGAGAGAGCAAATGATGACTGTCTTTTCCTATCTGTTATCAGATAAAGTAGAAGGACATCTCCACAGTCATATTCTACTTCTGTCTTGAGTTATTCTTCCCCCAGCAACAGCTGCGTCTTGCAAATTTTACACCACAGTAGTTAAAACAATAAGATAGTAATTTTAAAATGTTGTCAAACTATGACTGAATGTTACTGAAGGAATGTTCAGAATGTGGGTCTTGTGCACAAAGCAGAAAAACACTCTTTCCCATTTCGTGTTGAGGAATAAAAATAAAGAAATTCTTCTATGCACTAATTTTTCTGGGGGATTGACAAGACAGGAAATTCTGTTTTAAGGAATCTTCAGGACCCAACTGAAGATCCCCTTCTTTCCCTGGACCTGAGGTCTGCAGAAAGCCTCTTTCTAGTGAAATGTATGCTCAGCCTCTTTTCTTGCAAAGGACAGGACAAAGGAGAGCTAGATGCACAACACTTTTCTCTTTTTTCTCTTTCTCTTTTCATTTACCAGGGCTAAATGAAGCCTGAATCCCTACAGTCACTGTGAATTGTGCAGAACGCCTTTATCTCACAGGGTTAGTGGAACTCTCCTTGTCTCACTCCTCATGCATCATCCTTAGAATCAAGGGGCACTAGGTTCCTGGGTTGTGTGCCTGGCCATGACTTCTAGGCTGTTGCAGTTCATGACTGGAAAGACTACAGAAATGCTGTGGGAAAAGTCTGAATATTTATGTAGCATTCTATTCTGTGAATTGGTAGAGTTGAATTGAAAGATCAGAAAACAGCCAAAGGAATTGGGCTGTCAGTAAGACAAGTGTCTGACTAATACAGCTCTGATTTAGCTGCGTCTCTGTGTGAAGAATAAAAATGGTCTTTACAACCAACCTATGCCCCTTTCCTGAGACCAGTCTGCTCTGAACACAGCTGGCTTGTCAAGTTAGATGATAAGGATGGTGCCCCTGCAGGAAACCCACGTCTTTCTTTTTTGGCTGGCACAAGTGCCCTGGTGGCAGCTTCAGGCAAAATTGTTTCCTAGCTGATGAAGCAGAAGAAGCTTCCTATTAATGCTTGATAGACCAAGATAAAAATAATATTGGGTTTCAGTGGCTCAGGGAGACCTGGGTTGCTCAGAAGTGCCTGACTTATTTTTCAGATGAGACTCAAAGTGCTGTCTCTGGTCACCTGCAGCAGGGGACTCGTCCAGAACTTGCCTTCTGCCACAGGGCATCCAGGAGTGTTGGCTCTGTATCTCCCATCTTCACAACGGTGTCTGTTCCATGGCTCACTCAGGCTCACGGCCTGGGGTAATCCCAGCTCTATGCATCCCTTGTGGCATTGGCCTTAGTAGTGTTCTTTGGTCTTTGGGCTTGTGTTCCAAGTCCAAAACTGTATCTTCTTCTGAGGCAACCTGGGGCATGTGACTCTGCAGCAGCTCCGAAACAAGAGAGCTGGTGGGAGCAGCTGGGCTCGAGCTGCTGGTGGGGATAGGCAGGGATGCCCAGCTGCAGCCCTGCTCACTAAGGCGATGACGCTGTGCCATTTCTTAGCGGATTAATCCAAACAGCTCCTTCCTCAGTGTTGGAGTGGTACTAATGTAAATATGGCACTGCAGAAGGCTAACTGGACCAGGTGCTGCCCAAGTTAAAGGTTTCTGTCTCCCAAGGGCTTGTAGCATGGTATCTGGGATCCTGAGGGACCAGAATGCTTATAAACCTTGCGTGCTACAAAAGGCATTGCATTGTCCTCACATCAGGCCTGAGGCTCCAGCATTGTTTCATGATCAGAGGGAGAGAAAGTTTCTCCTCATCAAACCAAATTTGTACAAATGTTGCATTTTCTCAGCATGGAAGAAATTAAATCCTTAAACACAGGGTTCTTTGTGTGCTTTGGGTAGGTTTTCACCTTGCCTAATTTCTAAATTACAGTTTATTTAATGGTTATAACTTGGGCATTCAAACATTTTGAAAAAAATGCAAGTAATAATTTAAAATATTTTCTAGAACTTATTTCTAGTTAATAAATTAAAATGTATTTATGTGGATTTGCCTGGAATTCAGAACCCATTTTTAAATTTACATTTGGCATCTTTGTTTCAAGCATTAGGATGTGCTTTTTGCAGCCTGTTTGATTCTCTAAAACTAAAACATCTATGTGTAATATCACTTGCTGTGCTCTATATGAAATTTAATAACACCTAATGCCACCAATAACATACCGTTGCAAAGGTCAACCTTTATGGCTTTGTGTGTTATTAAAACAGTAATCAATACTGGACTTGAGCTGTTTGGAGATTATTGGTGCAGTTGAATGCCATTTAAGTAAAAGTTTTGGGAGGAGGTGGTCAATTTGTGTTCTAAACTCTTGTATTCTATGTTCTTTTGCGTAGAGCTCAGTAGTTAGTTTAATTGTTGAGAATATGTTCAAATGTTTCAGAAATATGCATTTATAAGCTTACAGTATTTCACCCTCTCCAGTTTTATTTAGAAGGACCTCAGTCCATCCTAAATATGTGTCTTGACAAACATGGATTCTGTGTTACCACAGGGAACCGTAAAATAGCCTATACAGAGCCTATAGTAAACTAATGAGTAATCAATATATCTATGAGAATGCACTAATGTGCAAATGCATAAGCATTATTTATTAGTTCTTGTAGGGCCAAAAATGCTATAGTATATGCATGCTTAAAGCCAGTATCTCCCAAGTATGAATTTCAGCAGAAGTTCTCCAGTGATAAATTCTGTATTTATCAAATGCCGATAGGACAAGGGGTAATAGTTTTAAACTACAAGAAGGTCAATTTAGATTAGATGTAAGGAATAACTTTTTTTCACAATGAGGGTGATGAAACACTGGAGCAGATTGCCTAGAGAGGTGGTGGATGCCCCCATCTCCCCTGGTCATGGTCAGGCCGGATGGGTCTCTGAGCAACCTGATCTAGTTGGACATGTCCCTGGTCACTGCAGGGGGCCTGGACTAGGTGACCATTAAAGGTCTCTTCCAGCCCAAACTATTCTGTGGTTCTTTGAATCTATGATATAAAGATGAGTTTGAGATTTGTATAATGTTCAAGTACTTTCTTGCACTTCCTTTCAAGTCTGCTGGGAGAGCACCTGTAAACCTGTTAAAGGAGCGTAGAAATCTTTTATTTCATGAAGTATGATGAATTGCATAACTATTGCCATTTCCCCTTCTCTCAACATTCTTGCTGTCAATTTTTTCTCTAGTTTCAAAACAGTATTATGAAGACACAAAAGAAACTAGGCACAGCACTGGCTGTCATTTGCATGTGGACATGGAATATCTTAGATATTCTCTAAAATCCCTCTGCCTTCCATTCTGGATATTTCATTAATAGGATTCATGTTCTTCCTATGACATGGAAAACTAAATATTTTGAGTTATCAAACTTTTCAGTTATTTGCTTGGTTTTTTGGGTGCAGTGCAATGAGTTAAGCCCTTCAGACTCCAACTTATTGTCTAAACCAGATGTATTTGTATCTGGATAAAGTCAAAGAACTGTTTCTTACATGTGGGTGGAATGAGACTCTTTATTAGCTGAACCCCATTGTGCTAGTATAAGCCTAAAAAAAGGGCACTGTAGCACAGTCTTTTCTGCCTATTGGAATTCAGATTAACATGTTATTACCTTAAATTGTGAAAAAGGTCTGTCACATTCAATGGAATAAAACAGAATTTATTTGCTCTTTTACTACTGAAAGTAAAAATTGTATGCTGAATGGATTTCTTACTAAAACTAACAAGTGTGTTTTCTCAGTTGGTCATGACCCATGAGGAATTTGGTGTAGACAAGCTCCAGATCCACCAATGAATTCAGCAGTTGATCACCACATTTTCCTTTCCTTTCTAGCAAAAACGCCTTTCCCATCTTCCATCCAGCAGCCATGCTATGGACTGGTGGGAAGAGCAGGTGAAAGGAGATAATAGACAAACGACATGTGACAGAGTGGGCTTGGTGTGTTTGGGAAACCTTTGTTGTTATGGAGAGGAGCTGGGAATGCTCCTCTCTTGAAGCTTGGCTGCTGGATCCAGCTGGCCAGATACATCCCAACCAGCAACTCCAGAGAGCTGCACAGAGAGCCATCGCTGTGCTCTGGGTGCAGGGGAATGACGATCTGCTGGAAGTGGTGGTGAGGGAGAGCGGGGAAATCAAAACGAGCCTCGCACTTGGAGCAGGGCTTGTTTGGTCAGTGGCAATGACAACAATAACCTCATCTTCTGCCTGCATGGGTGGAGCTCAGTGGTAAAAGCAGTGATGCTGTGCTTTGTTGCTTCTGCTGTGAATTTATGGCATGACACCAGGGTAAATAATTGATTTTCCCCAAAGGATCGTTCCTTTTCCAGATGTAATGGCATTGCCTCTCAAGGTCTGGGAGCTGTGCCCGAGTAGGTGATGAAGTTAAAGGCCTGAAACATGGCAGGACAGGGGAAAAGCAGCATCTCATGGGGATGTAGGGGAAGACAGTAATTTGTGGGCATCAGTCCAAAAATGTGTGAAAGCATCTGCAGTGGGCGAGGATTGCTTTGATGGTGGGCAATGCCTCAGTACCTTGCTGTTTAAGGTCAGCCCTGCTGAGAATAGATGTAAATTTACTGAAGGATGCTGTGGTACGCACTGTAGTCTGCAGTTTAAATTACTATTTTTGTTGGTGTGATGGTTTTTTCCTCGTTTGTTAAAGGACAGGAAGAGGCACCATGTAAAAGGTTGCCTGTTTTGAAATACAGATTCTGTGAGGATGGTATCTGCCCTCAACCTCTCGATGAGAGATACTTGGCACTGATTGCTGAAACAAACAGCCAGCAGTGAATGCAGTTAGCAAGGACAAATGTTGATCCATGCAGGTAGCAGATGTCACAGGCACCATGGTCTAGTGCCTGAATCATATGGAGGTCTCTCTTCCCAGATGGATTAGAAAGTGCAATCCTCAAAACCAAATATCCATCAAAGGCAAAATATTTACTCCCCATTCACCTGACATCCGCTGAGTCTGGTCTTCCTCAGGATGAAGAAGGAATCCCTTTCTATCTACTCACTGTGGACAGTAGCAGACTGGGTCAGTACTTTTACCAGTGTACTCTGAAGGATGTCAGTCTCATCTGCTGTTATTTTTTCAGGTTTTTCCAAGTTTGTGCTTTCGCAGTAAAGTCTGGTTTTCTTTCAAGCAGGAAGCTATTTGTCATTTTTGAATGCTCAGAGAATAAAATTTGGTTTATCAGGTGCTCTTACAATTCCCAAATGCCTAACTGCTAATCCCTGGAGAACTCGGGAGATTTTCCGAGACTTTTTCTCCTCTAGCAAAAATTAGTTGAAGGTGGTCAGATAGCTTAAAGAATGTCAGGCATGGACAAATGGATGGACTGGCAAACAGCAGAGAATCAGACTGTCTCATCTGCTTAAGAAACACTTAATCAGGTAAATATGACCTGTAGCAACTGAGCCTGAAAATTTTTATTGGTCAATAAACTGAAAAAAAGTTTTTGAAGTATCTTTTTTTCTCCATTTTTATCAGATATTTTCTGTCTGCTTACTAACTTATGTGAAAGCCATAGAAAAATTCAAATTAGGTTTTTATAAAGGTGTAATGGATCCCTATGAGCTTTTAGTGCAGATAAAAGGCGTATAGAAAAAAAAACAAACCCATGAACATTGTTTGACTGACATGAAGCCCTGGGAATACAAAGTTAGAATCAATGCTATTTGCCTAAGGATGCATCTCCCTGTAAAGTTTAAGCATTCTTTGATTCACAGCATGTCAACTGCCTAAACAATTTCTTTTAACTCAGAGCTTTGATAGTGGAAGATGTTACGAGTACCATGAGGTTATTTTTCAGCCCCAGGTTCCTGCCATTTGATCTTCCAGCTCTGAGTTGAGCTCCTTAGGGTTCAGAAATCCTTTGGACAAAATGATGAGGTTTCAATATGTGCACTGAGCTGAAACTTCTTGCATAGTTCACAGTCTTTAATTTTGTAGAGTGTTGTGCTTATGTATTTTGACAAATTTACTTGAATCTTAATTATTTATATAGCTCCAGAATGTGAAGTGATTCATTTTTGCAAAAATAATTGTTTTTGTAGCGCGAGAGCGAGCACATCATTGTGCTGCCTGCAAGCCTCTGTGGCAAATTAAGACCTGTCACCAGCAAGCCAGCAATTGCTGCTTGCTCCCGCTGGGGGGTACCTCAGTTTTTATTCTTACAAGTTTTAGTATAGAAAAATAACTCTTTTTATCTGATTTTATGGTGTAATGCATGACATTTCAGTTATTCACTTAATAGTTACCATGCTACAGTCGTCTCTCTGTGTGAGAATTCCCATGAGTGACAGAAAGGAAGGCAGTCTGTGGAATTTCTCCGTCACTGTGTGTTCACGTTGCACTGCTAGTGGCTTCTGTGGAAGGATTAGCAGACCGAGTGTTCCTTCTGGTGCTTTTTCACATAGCTTTGCTGGGCTTTGAGTCTTTCTCCTCAGCATGAAAATAAGGACCAAGGGAAATTGGTCTGGGCAAGGGAATTCCGCACTATGGAACAGCAGTTCCTTACTATGCTTGATAACTCTAATGTGACAGAAAAATCCCTCTGGAAGATTTGTGCTGAACTTCTAGGTTGATGAGAAGTAGTTATGTGCAACGTTAAATTTGGGGCTGATCACTTGCCTTATAGCGGTCAGATTCCCAAAATGTGCTTTTGGATTCTGGCTGATGATACTGATCTGTGTAGGCTAGATCAGCTATTGAGAGGGAAATCCACAGTTATGAAACTTTGGTATTTGTGTGTGTGTATGTGATCCTCAAACAGACTTGCTGCTTGATAGCAGAGTTTGACATTAACTTTTATTATTTTATTTACTTTTTAAATTATTGACCCTGAGGCCTCTATGTACAGAACACATTATCAGTGAGGTAACTGGAGACACAGGTGTACCGCTGCCCTGAGGAGATGGAGTTGATATTTATTTCCCAGTTTTTTCTTCTTACAGTCCCCCTTACCGCACTCATCAGATCATTCTTCTGAAATGGACCTCTCTTTTGTTACCCTCTCAAGCAATACTTTAGCAAAAAAAAAAAAAGTGTTTAACATTCCCTTTTCAAGAGCAAATCAGCTGAAGCTGATAAGCACTTCTCTATTAACTGACTGCAAATTCTTGGGTTTATTTTGACTACAGAAATATTTACTAACATATACCAAACTCCTCCATCTGATTCCCACTTTCTCCAGATGTGGATGCAGAACTGGTTGAGTCATTCAGTGTGCCAGATTTCATTAAAGTCTTTATTAATGCTCTGTATGAAACTTAACTAAATTTTTGTATATTTTTCAATAGGTCTGACACTTGCAGTCCTATCAAAATTCACTGAACAAAGCTTGACATTCTTTCTAGCATTTCATTATCCCTCATGCACATCTGGGCATCTCTGGAATTAAGGCATAAACAAACAAAACCCAGAATTTTTTGGTTTTATTTTTACATATGTGTTGAATTGAATTCCTTTGGGTACTTCTGGTATATAAGCAATAGTACAGAAAAACTGTATTTTCTGTACTATTGTTAAATGAAAAAAATATAAATGGAGATGTTTGCAAGTTTCCCCCTGAGGGATGCTTTTGCTTTGTTAACATAAGGGTTTGTTCTGCTCTGATCAGCTGTTACCTTGATTGTTTTGTCAATTTTTACCGCATTACCAGGAACAAAGTATCTTAAAATTAACTTCTCTTTTCATTATCAAGTTTGTTCCATGTCTACGACAAGCTTCCTTTGTTGAAGGATAAATACATTTTTAGTTCAGTTTGCTAATGCAGCATATGGGAAATTCTGTGACAGCTCTTCTTGGTAGTAATCTTCCAATTTTGGTTGCAGCCCTTGGTATGACTGGAGGCTTGACCTCTTGTGGCTGTCTGGACCAGAGATGGTAATCTTCCCAGGATATGGGTGAACACGAGAAGTGTGGTCTTTCTAGTCCATGAAATTGTTCATTCATGCAGGAAACACCATGGGCTGTTAAAACTGCCATGGGGACATTTGACCTGGAGTTGTCCTTCAAATGCTGAAGCTGTTCCAAATTTTTCTTCCATCTAGGTGTTGCTAGCAAAATGTCAGAAAGTACTGCATTTTTTGGGCACTTTTGCAGAAAAGCAAACAAAACCTTTTGTTTAAAGATAGTGGAGTCCAGGGCATAGGACGCACAGGTGCTCCACCAAGGGGGGGTGGTTCCCTCTAGCTTCTGAAAATGGAAGTTCTTCTTCACAGTCGCAAAAGTGGCCCCCAAAATTTATAAGTTAGTGGAGACTTGTTCCAAGTGAGGTCTGTAAATGTTTTGTACTGTACAAAGAGGGTCCATTGGTTCTATTACTATCATTTCCCAGGGCAGGCCTGTCTTCTTTCCAAAGCAAAGAGATATGGGATTTGGGAAAGAGTATACAAGCCCCTATCTGGGGGTTAATGCATATAGGAGCACTACAACCTCAGATACACAGCAAAGAGATGGAAGCAGCTAAATTCAGGGTAGGTGGGTAAGTGCAGCTGTGTGCTGAATTGCTGGTTTTAGTTCAGCCCAAGACCATCCTGCACGCATGGAGCTTCAGCCAGTCAGTCATAGTGTTTGTCCACTGGCTGCATTTTGTGCAGCAGCGTTTTAGGTTTCTTATTTGGCTTGGGAGGATATTAGTCTGCCTGTGCCCTCTTCCAGCACCTGATTCTAGTTTGACAGATCCCTTGTTGCCAGGCAGCATCTCTGAGAGTAATTTATTTATTTCACATCTCAGGAGAAGTGGAAATACTAATTCTTCCAGGTGCAGTGTTAAATGTAAATGCATTCATTAGTAAAGGACAGCGCATATTGGCCCTCAGCCTCAGGGAGCCAGACCTCCAGAAGGGGCCCCAGCACTGGGCTCTCCCCTTGATACCGCTTTATCAAAGGTAAACAATCCAAGATTTGCTAGTTACTGAACATGCTTTGTAAGTATAATTAATTGAATAGAGATTTAAATGTGATCCCGATTTTTAATCTTTTGCAAATCACTATTAATCCATCCTGTTACACTTGCATGCTCTAAGCAGGAACATTTCTTCTTAATCAATACACCCATTTGCTGTTTTACCATGGAAGTAAGCAAGGTTTTGCTGCTTGTGTGCTTTAGGCATAGGGATACCACTGCTGGGATCCCGTGGGTCTGCATCAGAAGGAGTCTGGAAGCTAAAGGAGCCTCACATTTAAGCAGATTAACAGTGATTTCTTCAGTCTGGCAGCAGGTGCTTGTAACTGACTCTGTGCTGTGCAAGATGATACTTCATCAAATAAATGCGCTGTCAAAGTTAATTAGCTACATTTTTATTTTGCAATTTACCTCTATGATGACATCCTGCTGGTATTGAAAAGTGCTCCAAAAAATGATCGTTTATGCTCTAGCTGGTGGATTTTATGAAAACGTGAAAATGAACTCTTGGAAAGCGAATATGAAGACTAAATATTTGATTTTACTTTATTGGTTGGTGCTGACAATATAAATGCTATTTAAAGCTTCTGGAGATTTTGACCAAGCTGGCAAGTTTTAGGAGTCTGTCAGCTGTCTTCACTTAATAATGTCTCCTGCTCTTGCAGTGAAGACATGAATGCATGGAAACCTCTGAACTGTGGTCATTAGAAGAATAACCATTGTTTCATTAATTGCTTGTGACGTTCTGTTGTGTTCTGTTCTTCAGAGTGCTTATCTCTTATTCCAGGAAATTACAAAAAACATTTGGGTTAAAGCAGTGTCAGTGAATGAAGTTAAGATGCTCATCCATCTGTCAGATATGGCATCCATCAAAAAAAACACACTGAGTGTTTATTTCATAGCTGCCAAAATGCTTGGCAAGGATTTCAGCAGAAACATCTGCATATTCACAACACTTAAGACCATCATTCTAGAGATGGGGACCCTGTCAGCTTGGGGAATGAGATAGATAGATAATGTCTATCTATACAAAAATCCTCACCAATGAAACAGGGTGATTTTTTACTTTCTGTCCCAAATATTAAGATAGCATTCATTGAAACACTTAACAACAATGAAAATATATGACAGTAATTATAAACACAATTGTAGCGTTATAAGGATTGCACTGTATGTTGCTTGTCTCTCAGCAGCAATATAAAATATTTTTTACAAAAATAAAAAAATATGTAGAAATGTCTTCTTTTTAGATGGAGGAGGTAGTACAAATCGACAGAGACAGGATAATAGGTCCATTTTCTTTAGAAGTCTGAAAGCTTATACTAATAATAAAAGCTCATACCGATAATCAGCAGCAGCTGAATTGTTGAAGAATTGTGTTGTGCTTTTATCTGCAGCTAAAATCAGGTGTGCCATTTTACCGTTGTGAAATCTGAATTTTGTGTGTGCTGCCAAGAAAAGCTCCAATGCTGCAAGGCCAAGAGGTTATCCCTTGACAAAATAGCATCATTTTGATGCAAGTCATGTCAAATGCTGATAGATTTTAGAGTCTCTTGTATGCTTTACTTTTTTTCCCTTTGTTCTGGAGCTGTTCTAGGAAACAGCTAGGCTAATAAGTGCCTTACTAACAGGATAAGAGGACTCATTGAAAGTTGGATCCTGAGCTGTCTCAGGATTATTCAAATATTTTGGGCAGGAAATTTCAGCATTATTGAGGTGGATTTTTATTAGACAGTACTGCTCTGGAAGGCATCTATGCCAAAGTATCTCATGTGTCACTGGCACTCTCATTCAAAAGCAATAACTGGGATGAGACCTAGACAGGGCCTGGCTGTGGCATCAATGTGGTAGATCAGTTTCTGCCTTCCAAAATGAGAGGCATCATGTCTTCAGATGAAAATTGTTCTACCCCTCTCCTCAGATGGTGGAAGGAGATAGGTAGGCCGTTCTAAAATGTGGCTGAAAGAGGCTGAATCACCTTTTTGAAGTTGGTGCTTCACCCTGTTGGTTATCTAGAGATAAGGGAATCTAGCCATGTTAATCATCAAGGATGCAGTCACACCTTTCTGTTTGCAGTGGGGCATTACACTTACAGTCAAAATCTGGACTTTCTTTTTATTTCTATTCTTGATCAGCAAGTTCTTACTGTACATGGGGGAATAATTGGTTGGGGAGAGGGTGAGGATGGCACTGAGGGTCTACCACTTCCCTGAGAGAAATAAACTCTCTGTCTCTGTGGTGAATCTCAGCAGCTTGTCACTGCTTCTCAGAAGCATCCTCAGCCAGGTGGACAGCTTCTCACTGCTTGTTTTTTAATGGGGTGGCCACATCCTCCCCATTTACCCCCTGCCGCCTTCATCCCTTGCAAAACTTCTGTGACAGGGTAACCCACAATTATCAGAAGCACAGACCTGTCATTACATTTCCATCGGACTATGCAAACAGTAATTTTGAAACAGGAAGTCCTTGTGTTGTTGCCTAACTGCATTCTTTAGGAAGGACACAAACAGGCAGGGGTTAAAATCTAGGTGACTGATGGTACCATCTCGACAAGCTTTGTTTCTATGCCAATAAACTTCAAAACACTTTATGATGGTGTGCTCCTGCCTTTCCTGAGACAGTGAGGTAACTGTCGTGAAGGTCAACAATCAGTAAGAAATAATGGGGCTTTTCCAAAACAAGCTGCAAATTTTGTTTTGTAGTTTCAGTATATAAGAGAAAGAAAAAACATTTTTAGGTCAATTTCTTTGGTTATGATTGTTATCTCCACACGCCATCGCTGTTCAGTACTAAAATACTGAGTCAACAGCTTGCAATTAAAGTGAATGCTTTCTCAGTGAAATTGAGCATTTATTTGTCCACTAATTTTATTTTTTTTTCAAGAGTCTTCCTTTACATATCTGTCACTCATCAACATATGGCTATAATTAACTGTTTATTTAGTTGGAATTGGGGAATGGCTCCAGCCAAGCTTCAGGAAGCTTCAACCTTGTAACTAGGGATAGAATCTGGACTGATATGTTGCTATTACAAGATGCATGCATATGTAGAAATCTTATGGTGGCTTAAACATGCAGGCACAAAACATGCATGCTTCACTTTCTGTCCCACAGTGGCTAGAAACAGGAATTCCCAAAGACACCAACCTTCAAGTAGTAGAGTATTCAATCTGAAAAATCAAAGCATATGTTTTAAATTGATTATTTTCTACCAGAAGAAGTGATTTTTTTTTTCCTTTTTGTACATTTGATTAAAAGTATTAAGGAATGCCATGCATCCTATCAAGTCTGTGTGATACTCAGCTACTCTAGTGCTGGTGGATGCATGCTCCATACCAAATTGTTCCATAAATTGCAATAGTAATAAAAGGAAAATTATATAAGGGAACTAATGAGGGGACCAGGTGGGACAGATTAGTCTTTTCTGAGCTTGCTGTCTGAGAAGGTGTTTTTTTAAAACTATAATGATGGTTCTAAACTTCCTATTGGCCTAAGCATATATGTTCTCTGAACATCAGTGAAAGAGAATTTTTTTCATGGTTTTTTTTTCAGTGATTAATTTTGTCCAAGACTAAAACCCAGCAAGGAAAGCAATCCAGACTAGAACAATAGAATGGCTTGACCAGCTGGCAGAGCTCTGTGATCAGTAGGTAGAATTTTATTTTTCTTTGGAGTGTGGGTGTGGAAAAGGGTAAACTACTTTGTTTTTCCATTGTGATAAATTTTCGGGAAGACCTGAGCTCCTGGAACTTCTGTTTTTCACAGTCACTTTCTGGGATTTATGGTAAATTTGGCAATCGGGAAGTGGAGTCATCCTTCCTGACTTATGATGATGAAGTGCAAATATCAGCTCTTTATTCTCCTGAAGGTCGTATGACTTAAAAGTTGCTGTGAATGCTGGCTTCTCAGACCAAAAAAGAATAAACAGAGTGTTTTCAACCAAAAGGCCACTAGGTTCACAGGATATTTAAGCTCAATACAGAGTAAAAACTGCTGCAGTCATGCCGTGTCTCTTCCACAACTGTATGCCTCACATGGTCTCTTAATACTTTGAACACAAATAGATTTTATCAGCTCTGAGAGGCATGATGATATTTATTTTTCTCTTATTAGTATAGACATCATAATTCCTCAGTCCTACTTATGTTCTGGTTGATTTTTTAGGTTCAAACGAAGTTTTAACTTGAAGAAAAATGGAAGAAGCCTGAAATGATGATTAGGTATCCATGCAGGGCATGAGAGAGTCACAGTCAACACTGGTACACCAGTATGAAACAGCTGTCAAGAAGTCCTCATATATGACTCCTTCAGTTGCTCCCAATGTTTGGAATGAAAAAAAATTATATCAGATAAGATCTGCAAGATAAATGTGGAGTTCTTAATGGTTACTAGCACACAGCTCAAAACCTGAGATCTCTTTGACAACGAAACCTCTTCTACCAGTCTCAAATACACAGCTCTTTTTAGTGGAGGCAGAGAGGTTCAGTGGTAGCTTGATCACTGTGTAAGTGTCTGGCATTTCCTTCTATTCAAGGAAAATTGCATGGTACACATTTACTCTTGAGAGTCCATCAAGAGGCTTGCGTAAGCCAAGAGTGTATGTTCATGTCAAATATTTCACCCATAATTCTTATTTTTTCATTCCAGAGCTTGCTTAAGAGTAGCATAAAGTGGATATGTGTGGGTGTGTAGGGGAGAGGAAGATTTTCCTAGCTGAGACCCACACATCTGGAAATCTCTCTCCATAGTCATCATCTGGCCAAGTCAATATCCTGTGTGGGATCCTTCAGAGAAAGACTCAAAGATCTCTTCCTTTTCTCTTCATCATGGTTTCCCTATAATTGCTGTTTTGTGTGGTTTCCATGTAAGGGAAAAAGGGGACAGTGTTTTGTTTTTGGAGTGCCTTTCAGGTGCCACTCTGAAGTCTCCTGATGTAATTATTTTTGTGCTACACAGTTTGATTAGTTGTTGATGAAGTTCTAACTAATAGTTACTGAAGAAAGAGGAGTTTAACAAGAAAAGTTGCTGTTGACTATTTGAAGGAAACTACAATTGTTTGAACCTTCACTAAGTCTTGCATGGCCATCTCAGCAATGTCTCTCACATTCTGGCTCCCTGAAATTGTCTGGAGAGTGTCAGCTGGTCACGTGTCGTCCCCCGCTTCTGCTGGCATAAACCTGGGGTCCTGTGGCTGAAGTCACTGCATGTTTGTGCAGTCTGTGCTGTTTAGATTCTTTTCCTAAACCCTGCCTTCCATGTGTATTTGTTTCTAACAGGAATACAATGAGAATAAAACCTTATTCTCCTAACGTTTTCCAGACTGTTGGGCGAATGACTTGGGGTTCAACTACTGATCTGGGGGCGTCTAGGTTGTTTTTCCTCTTGTGATTAAGTGACAAGGGGAGTTCATATTGCCGGAAGCATAGCTGCTACACAGGGAATGGACTGAGACAGACTAAAAGTTTTGTTTTGCAGACAGGCCAGACTTATTTTTGGTGGCTTTGGCTTGGTCATGTTTCAGAAACCTCATTCCATAAGGGTTTTTCCTGCCTTCAAAACCTCAGTTGTTTTAACAATAACAATAACAAATTATAAATGTCTCCATCTGTAAGAGAAGTAACTCGATCAAATTGAAAGGCTCATGTTACCCAAGACACAGGGAACAGTGTGCTTGAGTGCTCTGCAAACATTGTCCAGAAACATTGCCCTTAGGCCCTGTGGAGATTTCTGGACAGCGGAGTACCTGTGGGTACAGAATTTCACAAAATAGCTGTCTTTACAAGTAATGTTAGAAGTAGGATTGATTCTAGGCTGGTTTTTATGCTGCTGTTCTTGGTTTCCTTGCAGGTGGATAGGTAGCCTAAATATAAACCTGACATGTCACCTGGCATGGCAGAAAGGCTGAGCAGTTGACAGTATAACCATTTACAGTTTGCTTCCAGAACGAGTCCACAACTAATTCTATAGTTCTATAGTTTCTTTCTTTCATATTGTTATCTGGCTAGTCCTTGTCTGAACCCGAGTTATATGGTATAGAGTGACTTAAGCCCTCAACAGCTTATTCTCTCTGCTTTACATTAGCCTGCACTGAAACCCCATTTGTAAACGGGGCAGGAAGAGAGTTGCAGACACCCTCCCCACTGCTGATTTGCAGCATGTGACTCATGTGCCTTAATGAACAGAGCCCTTCCAGTGGCTTTAAAAACAAAGGCATTCAGGCTTAAAACCTGCCAATCTGATATTCCTTTATAATGGGGAAAAAAAAAATTATTTGATTTTGCCTATGATCATTGTAGAAATGATAAATACAACAAAGTGGTTGGCAGAGAAGGAAGAGAGACAAGGTATATTTCATAATAGAATACTTCTAAAAATACAGCAAAAGCTACTTAAATCTGAAGCTCTGTTTTCATTGTATTTTACTGTCTAATGAATCAGAAATAAAATGTGTAATTTTGTTGAAAATATAAAGTAAATCCAGATGTTTACATTCAGTAGTGTCACCAGTATCTACAAGGAGCGTGTTATCCTATTAGATTTATTCCTCTGAACAAAACCAAACAGCTCATGCTGAGTAAGACTGGGGCTTCCGTTCAAACAGCAGTGGTAAGACTGTGGGACTGGAATCTCCTGTATGAAGGGAAAATTTTAACACTAATACACATAAAGTCTGTGAAAACATAATACACTGGGCTCTTTGTGCTCTAGAAATATGCAATGATTCTTTTTCTAATTTTTTTTTTTTTTTTACTTAGAGAATTTTGGTGTGTTGCATTTGCAACTGCACTAAAAAATTTATATTAACTCTATCTAAAAAGGCACGAAAACATTCACTAGAGAAAGTTGTTCACTGTCTTGGAAAAGTTTTTACTTGTGATTCTACTTGTATGGGGTTTATTTTTGGCTTTTAACTCAATGAGAGTCCTCAAAGCTGGAGACACCTGTAGAAAGGGAGACTTGTAGGGGAGACTGAGGTGATTGAAACTGGAGCTTCACTACATAAATTCCCCCCACTATCTTTTATGGGCCAGACTTTCATTCTGTCAGAAGATATTCACCCAGAGCGTATTTGCAGTGACTGAGTTCTTTCTGTGATGTACCCTGGCCATAGGCCTGACTCTGAGGAGTGGCTCTCTGGTTAGTCTAATGGGATGCCAGTTCTGAAAAGGAGACCTGAGTGTTCTGCTTTTCTAATAGGAGAGTCCCCTTTTGGGGAAAGCACTGGCAGGGAAATCTAAGGCAGCCTAGTATGAGTTTAAGTCTTGTTGAAAATGTAGTGCTTTATATTTAAACAAATTGAGCACCATGTATTAAAGGAGGAATTTATCAGTAAAAAAAGCTTCATAGTCCTGAACCTCTGTGATGACCAAGTGAAGACATCCAGTATAATCCATTATTTGTAACTTTTGCTTCCTCTGATTCCCATGATTATTTTTTTGGAGTGTATGTGTGTGAGAGTTTGTGGCAGTTAAACTGTTTGAAACATTACAGTAAGTGAGATCATTGGGGCAGGAATAGAGGTGTGGGGATTGTTCAGACAGTCTTTTTCCATTCCTGTCAACAATTTTACTTTGGTTCCTTGATTGTGGGCATTGATGCAATCTTTATTTAGATCATCATATCCTATTTTTTATTCTGAAGCAAAACTGAGAATCAGCCCTCCCAAGACTGCTATGATCCCAGAGTAGCTAAATACTGCTGTGTCTGATGTAGTAATGAAAACTGCATGTACTTATCCTGTATTGTTGACCAAATCAGTACTTCATTCATATACATTGATACATAATGTCCACGGTAAAACACTTTTCATGCAGAAGAATGCCAGTACGTTCCCCCCCAAAAACATAAAATCCCTCATTGAGGCAAGAAGTTCTACAATAGCCAGACAAATTATGGGAAGTAACTCTGTAAGGTATCTGAGTGTCTTGACAGACTTTTAAAGCTCTTCTCCTCATGCTCCTGGTGGGGCCTGTGTGAGGAGCTGGCACGGTGGGGCAAGACGAGACAGTTGTGTCCCCCAGTCGCCATGAGCAGATAGAAAGGTCTTGGGCACACAGTGAGATGTTGAGGTGTGTCTGGGGGACTCAGGACTCATGGGACGCTGTTGCAAAGCTGCCAGAGGTTCTCTTATCCCCATTCCCTTCATAAGGCTAGACCCTATCTACAGCAGAGTGTGCCACATCTGCTGGCAGGATTTTTGTAAACATTTCTTTTGTGTACTTTGTCCAGTGTTCCATGAAAATTAACTCTCAGAGATACTTGCATTCGTTGTGTAAAAGGGCATTGCTCTAACTTTAAAGGTGATAATCAAAACACAGAGAAATTAAAGTCAAAGCTCTTGAGTAACTTGAAATATCTGATCTGAGAAGCCTTTAAAATCTGAATGTTAAAAGCCCACATATACTATATGACATGTTCAAAGCTTGCCTCCCTCTCCACGACTTAATTTATAGTTCTGTGTGTTGAAAATTTTCAAGCCAGACTGATGGATGTCCTGTGTGTGTCTGGAATTGGCACTTTTGAAATTTCTGTCTTGCATGAATGTCCCACATCCCATGGGGGCTGTGTCAGAGATGGGCACATAATTTCCTTTTTCAGCGCCAGTATTCAGTTGCCCTAAGGAAGATCACTCCACCTCAGCGTGATTTTCCCTGCAACTTCATCTTCTGACTCTTCATCATTCTTATTTCCAGGGAACAAGTAGAATCACTCGGTATGTCTGTGAAAGGTTCACTGTACTTAGTACAGATAAAATCTTTGGGGAGATAAGAGCTTTGCAGTTAAGTGGTCTGCTCTGAATGCATAGATTATGACTAGTACAAAGGCTTGTATTCTGCCCAGATTTCAGTGATTGTGCATTCCTTTTTACCCCTGTGACTGTAATCCCATCACAGCAGACCTCATCTCTTGCTGGAAAGCACTGAGTATGATTTAAAAAAAGGAGTAGTTTTCTTGTTGAATCAGGAAGAAGGACTCCTCCTGCTTCTTAGGAATTATGGAATTGATTTTGAGTCAATTTAAACTGCAAAAATATGCAGGTCAAGGAAGAAGTCGTTAATGAAGATGTAGCTTGTCTTTGGGTAACCGAGGAAAGAGATAACATATAAAGAGATGCTGGCTAAATTACTAGCTACGTAGCATGGCTGTTTGCCTTACAGTACCACACGAAACTTGTCTCTGTTTAGAATCTAGAAAATTCTCTAGTCAAGAGCATCAAAGGGTGTTTCTCATATTGCGCCAGCAGCAGTATGAAAAAATAGAATTAGGTGATAGCAGAACAGAAGGAGGCAGAAAACTTACAGGGATCCAAACAGAGTCCAGGTTTATTGTAGAGATAAAGTGGATTAAGAAGTGTGTCCTAAAGATGTGCTTCTTGCAGTTTAATTACTCTAAGTTCTTTTGGTAGTATGATGAACAAAACATCGGTGTTTTGATGTTTAGAGACATATGGTTGTTTGTTTTCAGGTATTTTTGTACAAGAAGTCTCATTCTAAGTTTAGTCTAGGTCTATATATAAGGTGATTTGACACTGATTGGTAACACTCTTTTTTATTCTACTGCTGATTTTTGCCCAAATCAAACATTTCTTACTTGACAGATTACACAAGAAAAAGATGACTCTCTCCTCCATTGGTAAACAGAAGCCTTGTTTCTTTCACTCAGTGTGCACTTCACTACCCCTGTTTTTCTTGCAGTATTTAAGTGATTGGTAATTTTGTTTCCCCTGTGTCCCTACATCCCAAGATTCTTTCTGCTGTGGTCAGGTCTTTCCTGCCTTCTTTTGGAAAACAGGACTGTGACTTCATCATATTGTGTAATGAAGTTTAAACTAGTGGTGGAAGAGATTGTACAAAATAACATTTTTTTATTTCTGTAATAAGCTTCATAATCTCAGGGTAAAAAGAAATAGAGGTTATTGATCTAAAAATTTGCAAAGCAATCTATATATATTTTTTAAATTAAGTATCTTTACCCTAAAATTAATAGTTTGGTATGTAGATTCGCTGTATGTAGCTTTTTTTTTTTTATGGATTTTTGTAATCTTGTAGAATAGTTCTAAGTATGTAGTGAAAAGATCTATGTTTGCACACTTCATCTGGGTGGATGTTTTTGTTTTGTTTGTTTGTTTTTTGTTTTTTGTTTCCCATAAAAGGAAGGCCTTTGTATTGTAGTGAACTATTAATTGTATTTGTCCAACTCTCATGCAAGTACTGGCCTATACTTACTTAAATTGTCTAACAAGGCCTACTATAATGTCCAACAATCTGCTCTCAGGAAAGGGTAAACAATTAAAAAAACTATTTTGAATTACTTTTATGTCAGTGCACCCCAAGTCAGCCTGCTTCTTAAATGCAACCTGAAACATACTTCCAAAAAACCAAAATTATTTTCTTTTCCAGGAATCCATTATAGGTCTAAATGTACAAACAAATTTTCCTTATTTTAGGGAAATATTATAGTTCGCAGATTTATGTCCCTTATATGAAACTCCGATATGGTCATTTCTACAAGTCAAGGTCTCTTGGCAGTTGTACTAGTAAGACAGCGACTGATGATCTGACATATGAAAATCTTATTTCTGGCTGTAACAAATGATCCCTGAAGTCTGTAAAAGTAACTCTGCCTTTGGTGTTTTGGAATAAATTGTTCATTATTTCTCCTTTAAAGTGATAAAACTGTTAATCCCATATGAATTCTATTTATTTCCATTCTCATGCTGCCATCCTCTTCCCTTGTGGGGCAGATGTCTCTCCCTAATTTGTTATGCACCTTTACAGCAAGAGAAGTGAAAAGCAGCTAGTACCATAACTTCATCTAAAACCAGCTGCATACCTATTACTTTTCTTCAGTTTCTCCAAATTAAGTTAAATTCTAGGTGATTCTCATCCATTGACTTTCTTTCCCTGTGGCGTGGTTAGTAGGAATTGTTTTAATCCTCGTGCAGGAGAGAAAGGTCTAATTCCAGGAATGGGTCAGTCAAAAGTATGCCAGGTAAGCTACAGCAAGTTGCCTTTATTGCACTGTAGGTGCAACAGTCTGTGACTAAACCGAAGTTTGGGCATTGGACTCAATGTGAATGAGTGTGACTTTTGGTGTCATGAGCTTCTAAAGTTCATTTTACGTAGTATTTTGGGTGGTTGTTGCCTTCAAATAATTAAGCCAAGCATGTCTAATACACACAAAGATTAGACACGCGATGAACCAAGGAAATGCTGAACTTTAGGAAACAAGGCAGGCAAAGGACTCTCAGCCCCTGTGTTTTGCTCTCCCAAAAGAGAGTATTCTGGCAGAAAATCATCTTTTGATTGCCTTTCTAAAAGTAGGCTTTGCACCTATTGATCATACTGTGTTGTGCACAGAGACTGTGTCGAGATCACGGCTGCTCTTAAAGGGATGGGGAGATGGAAGTTTAGGGCGATCCCTGGAGTAGCAGGACAAGGGCCTCACTAGTCCCCTCCCACGCTCCAGGACCCACAATACCCAAGCAGGACAGATCTGTAGGTGGTGACCAAGTAATACCAAGAGTTCGGATCATGATACAGTATCATGGCCATAGGCAAATTGAAGGTCAAGCCAGGAAGTCAGTCCACGGGTCAGGGTTAGGATTAGGTCCAGTGATCACCCAGCAGGATGGTGGCAATAAGGATAGGCTTAGGTCGAGCCAGGAAACCGGTCTGTGGGTCAGAGCCTAAATTAAGGGTCTTCAATGGCCAGACATGGCCATGGAGAGCAGCACTCCTCGATCATGGCCCAGGCAAGGAGCAAAGGCCCAGGGCTGAGCTTGAATAGACCTCCTGGGTTCAAGGGTGTAGAGCAGCCTCAGGTGAGGCTGGTAACAGCTATTTATGGGGTGTTAGTGCACTCGGGCCTGGCAGACCAGGGCTATCCTGCAATGAATCCCAAAATGTTTAAAGGAAATGGATCCACATTTTTCCTTTGTTATCTTGCATGTCCCTTCCTCCATAATGGAGACACCAGTATATGAAAACAGCACAGGTAAGACATTCTTTTAATGAGCTGAATTCTTAACAAAGGCCCTCCTTCCCACAGGCAAGTAGCAAGATACATTTCAGAGATCTTTGTGGTGCATTTTCATTAAAGTCTCCTTTCTGCATGCTGCTAACATACTCCTTGAACATCACAAGTATGAAAAAACAGATATAGTAAGATGTTTCATTATGAGTTGAAGATGACTTGTGAAAGCAAATTTCTACAGTCTGCAGAGCACCAGCTGAGCAAAGGCCAAACTTTTTGTTTAGTTTGGATATTTCTTGTTCCTTAAGAACCTCTTAAAATTCACGAGGGAGGTGTGTGTGCAGAGGAAAAAGTAGAATTGCTGTCATCTTGGAGTGAGCTGGTGGAAGGAAAGAGGAAGAGCCTGGATTCCTGTATCTGAAGATATCCTGGCAAGAGTGAAGGGGAGAGTGTTCTGTGCTATAAAGCTAAGACACTAAACATGATCCTGAGCTGCTGCTGCAGTGGGTCACAGAGGAGATGGGGGGAACTCCTGTTTCTCTTGGTGAGATGCTGCAAGTTGAGTTGTGAGCAGCTGAAGTGGAAAAACCTGGTTTCACTAGTGGATAAGCTCTCTCCAGGAGTCAGGTCAGAGCCTTCTGTAAACAGGTTCACATTTCTGTAGCTGTGAGCTAAGCAGTTTTATGGATTTTTTTCATTCTTAAAATTTCAGCTTTGTAAGAAACCCTGTGTGGCATATTCTTATCATTTTGCTGGCTGACCTGCTTATCATTGTGTAATGATAGCTGTACAATGAGTTTAAAATAACATTGGTGTTTAACTGATACATGCATACTTCAGCTTACATCTGCACTCAGGATGCTGTAAAGTCATGAGCCTGACAGAAACCTGTGAGTAAGCACTCAGAATAGAATTGGTATAAAAAAAGCAGTGTGGGGTTGGAAAAAGATGGCAGGAAGAAATACTGAGCAGCCCTTGGGAGAGAGAAAAAAATCTTACCAATTTGTAAGGAGTCAGGTTTTCAATTCAATGAGATATTTCTGTGCATGTCTTGTATGGTAGTTTATGTCCTTGAAATTAATGGAGAACCTACACAAATGTTTGGATTCTTTACCTGAGAGTAAGAATGGTCTCTTTTCCATGCTGATAAGTGTTAAAACACAATGATTCATTTTTTTTTAATCTGTGAAGTTTTGCTAGTTTATTACTTCAAGTGGGTTGACTCTACAGTTGGATCTACCTGATTGGCAATGAGTTGTGGAACATATCATGTTCATTTTTTTCCAACTTGTCATTTTTTTCTCCCTTGTATTGTGAAATTCTCAAAGCATAATTGTCAAAAGCAGGTATTCATGCTGAGAACATGGATTGCCAATCAAGAAACTCTCTTTAAAGTATTGTAAGATTGCCATTTATCCTCTGAACAGGAAATCTTACAGAAATTTACTCTGCTTCTTTCTTAATCATGGTTTCCGAGGCCCCTGTGATATTTGTTGTGCTTGCAGGGACAGCACATAACAGCTATCGTCTCTCACCTTGGGTACCTTAAAAACAGCACCAGCTGTCTCATTACAGGGTTTGACAAGGAGACAGAAAGTTGCTGTGCAGAAATAGTGCAGGATAGCAGGCTAATTACAGCACTATCACCAATGACTAACTGTCTGAAACTCCCTCCCTGGAAAATACTGTTCTGCTGACATCAAAAGACCCACACTATATGGGTAGTACTCATGGTGATTTAAGTCCTCCTGATTTGACTCTAGTAGTTTCCAGACCTCCCTCAACTTAAAGGAAAAATAATGGAAAAAGCCTGTGGTGTAAACACTTAATGTGCAGGACAACCTTCCTGATTCTGTGAGTCCTGTGTAACGTGAGGAGTGTGCAGTGGCACAGACAGTGCATCATTTAATGGTTGGTTGTGTCTTTGTTTTACTGGCTTTTATCATGAAATGATCTGACTGGGTGCTTCTTCTCCAGAAACAAGCCATGCTCCCAGTGATGTCCTGTTTCTCATCCTACCCTCTTTCTCTGTTTTTTGTTTTAACCTGTGCAACATCCTTTTTTCCTGATGGCTCTGGGCATCTGGCCCTGCATGTCAGGTGGCCTTAACAGAGTTAAAGTAACCTGTGTGTGGTTCAGAGCAAACAGCTTCCAAGAGTGAAGTTTCAGTTTGGTGAATAGTTTCTGTAAAGGAAAGTCAAGTACTTAATGCTCTCACATTTGTTCTCCTGGAGAGCAAAAGTTTTTGCTTGAAGTATTATGATAAAACTCTTGAAATTAGAGTTGCTTCATTCTGAAAAGCACATATAAAGGATGCCTTTTAAAAAAATTGGTAAACTTTACACTGGCCTGCTTTTAATCTCTATTTCTTCTGTTTAAAATGCTGCCTAAAATAATTCTGATGGGTATTCTGAAAGCATAGTCACATTTTCCAATTCTCCCATCTTCTTATGTACTACAGATAATTCTAATTCATTGCAAATAGCATAATTGTAGCAGGGAATGGCTGAGGATCTCTCTTCAAATGGCCTTTGGTTTTTCTTCCTTATTCAACATTTAGAGTGACTCTGCTATTTTTTTAAACTTCTTGAACAGATTTGCATGTTTAAAAAAAAGTTATTTGTAGGTAAATGCTGTTTTCTGCTTAATAAGTTCTTTCTCTTCCCCTCCTAACTATTGTTTCGATTTCATTTAGAATAAGCTGTCTGTGTTCCAGTCACACTGCTGGACTGTGAAGTGGGTACATATGGAAGTATTCTAGCCAGAAGCCACAGAATACACAAAATGTTTTGTTTTACACGAGTTCAGTGCATGTTGTTTGTGTTTGAATGAAGGCCTAGAACCCAATAAACGTACTAGATAAAACCTTCATTTTTACTCCATTCCGAGAGTTTGGAAATACTGGTCAAGTGTTGCTTACTATTGCAGAGTTAAGTAACTTGCTTTGGGATTTTCTGTTTGTAAAAACTCTTTCCATGATATGAAGCAATCCATTTTGTAGCTCTCTAGCTCTCTCATCGTAGTGTTTTTATATGTGACTGCAACCTTTTAAACTGTTATTCACTGAAGTTGAATGGGAGTCATGCAATATAGTAAATCCCCGATGTACACATTGCTGACTGCTTTGTGTTGAAGCATTGTCCTCCAGATTCACACTAGCAGTGTTACATGCAAGAATGAAAACTCTGAAAAGCCCAGTTCTTGATGCATGTGGTTGATAGGCACAACAGAGTTAGATAGCACAGAACCCCTATGCATGTGCCAACACATGGTCTTACATGAGCTCGTCAGGGAATAAAGAATATCAGTTTTGTATCTTTTTTTTTTACTGCGGTGTTATGGGATTAGCTGACATTTGGAACTGACAACATTGTTTTCTCTTGTATGGTTTCTGTGTAAATATATATAACAATATCTGTGAGAAGGTACATCTCCGTGCCTTATGAAACCATGTGGGTTTTTTAAAGGATTTCTTTTCCTTGAAATCTAAAGGATGACTTCTTGGTGTGGCACTTATGCTAGGTGAATAAGTGATGTTCCCTTCTGTTGTTTCTGTTTGTGAAGAAATTGGAATCTGCAGAAACAGTACTTAGCACATTCACAAATTATATTTATCAATGGCATAGCCTAAAGGAAAGGCAATTTAATTGCAAAAGATGTCTAGTTCAGAATGATAACCTGCTAAAATTTGGCTTAAAATGGTAGATAGGTGCTTGCGGAATAAAATTCTCTCTGATTTATTTTAGACATTTCTTTTTTTTTATCTTTAGGCATAGAGAAACAGGTTTTTGCTGTACAAAGCCGCACGGTGTTCACACTGAACAAGACTTGGGTTTCTATGGTATCTGACTTGCAGATGATGATGTATGGGGCTGTGTATTCAAGTGTGGTAACCTGAGTTTTTTCTTCTCTTGGCACTTGAATCCAGCTGATCATCCCTTAAATGATGATCAGCTGGATTATCAAAATAATACTATCTGCTTGATAGTATAAATGGCATATTTTGCTTTCTTATCAATCTCTTTACATTAGAAAAGGTAACTTCAGTTTTAAGGTTGCTTTAAACTCGTAGGCTGATACTCCTCATTAGGCTGAAAACCAGTCACAGCCATTTTGAAAAGAAAACCACACCTTTGATAAATTGATTTCAGTAGAAGTGTAGGAACCATGAAGCTGTGTTCTGCAGTCTCAGCAGAGGGTGAGCAGCACTTAACTGCTTGAATAGCTGCTTTGTAATTGCAGCTGTTAAATCTGTGTAACCTTTACCTGAGCTATGCATCAATGCCTTGCCCACACATCTGTTCTCTGCATATTGCTTGCAAGTACTTAAGTGTGTGTCCTCTCAGCGCAGGCACAGGTAACCAGTAATTCAATTCTGTTTTGAAATTTCTCTGATTGAGCATTCATGGGGCAAATTGATAGAGCTCAAATCCCCCTCCATCTGTTAACTTGGTGCCTCTGTCCTGACAGGGCTGGTTGATTGCAGGACTGTGCTCTGGTCAGGTGAGTGGCAATTGAGTTGACAAAGCAGTGGTTTACCTCTGCTGACAGGGAGGTTTATTAGTCAGAATCATAATGAGCTCCACTGATGAAGAAGGATGGCAGTAAACAGCAATTTTTTTGTGATGCACCTTTCTGTTTAGAGCTATCTCAATACTCAGTCCACATGTAGAAGAAAATAGGTTCATTGTTTGTCTTAAAATCACGTTTCAGATCACCTTTATTGTTAGGGTGCTTTCCAGCTTCACTGTGGGCATAATGATGTTGATCACCTTTGCTTTTTCCTGGGGCACTGCAAACTACTTGCATAAAGGCCTTTTATTTTTGTGCAAGTAGTGCATGCAAGGTCCCTGTTTTTTTCATGTGGTGGCATTAGTTTTTGTTTATGACAGTAATGTGTATTCTGTCAGTTTGGAGTCCTGTTGGAAGCTGGTGTAGCAATTAGCACTTGAAAGACAAAAAAGGGAAACATCAGTGTTTGTGACTGCAAACAGGAGTCTCTGAGTTTAACTACTTTAGCATGTATTCCAGTTATCTTTACTTATTTCCAGACTAAAAATGAATGTCAGGGGCTAATGAAATAACTGTAAATTAACTTTTGTAAGATCTGAACCTGTGCAAGTACTCCATTTGCCTAGGAAGACCAGCCAAGACCTTGACTTTAACTGCATTTAGAAATGCAAAATATGAGTTTTATAGTGCAAGTGTTCTTATTTCCCTGCCATGCTAACTGCAACAGAACTGAGGAGAATCCCTAGGCAAGCTAGGTGTTGGGTATTTTCCTGGAGTGTTCCCTCTATGCAAAATAAAATGAGAAAGGATCAAAATGTTCAGACTGCACCTGCACATTTTTCAGAGCTTTTTCTGGTAGCTGGAATGAAGCAGTAATGTTCAATTCAATTTGCCTTGGTTTGATTCCAATTTGTGAGGATGTAAGAAAAATAAGGAGTCAAATGTAATCGTGTTACAGTTCCTGAAGTTAAGTATGCAGGGGATTAGTTTCCCCTCAGACAGGTAGGAACTGACCCATTCTCCCTGAGAGCTCTAATTAGAGCAGCCAGTAATAGAATCAGTGCTGGTTCTTCACTGAGACAGCCAAGGTGGTCAAGGCAGTAGAGTAACTTTATCAGCTCACAGAGTGTGCCAGCTCACAGGTGCCATTCAGAGAGGATTTTCTCACCTGCCTAGCAGGTTTGAGGATGTGTGTGCAGAGATGAGGTTGTTGGTGTTTTAAGCCTAGTGATTTACAGGCTGGTAAGGAGTTGTACTTTGAAATATGACTGAACATCACCTTGCTTTTCACTTCTTCAGGAGCCAGTCATGAATCTAATATCCCTTGGACTAAAAGCGGGGGGAAAAACAACCTGAAAAACCCAGAAAAGCAGCCTTGCAAATGGCATTTCTGAAGAGAGAAGGAGAGAAAACAGACAGATGCACTTTGTTGACCCTTCATTCTCTTCCCCCACGCTCTCCTCCCACAACAGCTTAGATCATTAAGCTCCTGTATAATTAAAACTTGGTCCAAGTCACACTAATTCTGTTTACTGGCCACAGTGAAGGATATAAATACCTAATCACTTCCTTACACAGAGGCTGCTTCCTGCTGGTGGTTTGCAGTTCTGAAGGACTCAGTCCCTCAGTGAGCTCCTTGTACAGCTGCTCACACTGTGTGAAGGAGCCTTACTCCAAAGTGGTCCCCTGCCACAGCACATTTATTTCCACAGATTCCTCCTCCTGTTTTTTCAAAGGGAGTAATGTCACTTTTTATAAACAAACAGCATAGAAAGGCTATTGTCAATGCACATAATAACTGGAATTAAATTTACAGAATGAAATTAAAAGGGGAAGAAGAGACTGTCTTTTGAGGTTTTCTGAAGGAACTGCTGTTCTAATGGGCAGCTGAAACCACAGCACAGAAGTCCTTGCAGATAAATAGGTCCTGAGCATGTATACATTGAAGTAACACCAATGGTTAATTGGCAGCATCATAATTAATACAAAGTGTTCTCAACATGGAATTTAAAATGTCTATTGCTCACCCTCAGAGCACGCAGAAGTTAAACAAAGTGCTGCCTGCAGTAGTATTCCATGGGCATGTTAGATCCATCTAACACCCTTCTCTCTCTGTGGGAAGGAATTCCTGCCTGAGGGGAAAGCAGGGAAGAGGGAGAACCTTCCTAATTCACATCACCTTGTACTTGTGAAGTTGTCATAAGTGGCAGCTTCAAATAAGTAGCTACTCTTGAGCTCCAGTAGGGTAGACATGGCTCTGACTCACTGGAGAGGGAGAGATGTACTAACAGTCATGCACTGCCTGTGGAAGAAGTCTCAGAATCAGATGGAGGGTTTCCTTGAGACATTGAGAACCTAGGCCTGTTATTCTTGATTGCCTTGGGCTCAGCAGCTCCAAGAAGTTACTGCATGAGCTCCTGCTTCCTCTGTAAAAGGAAAAAAGGCAGAATCACAAATCAAGTGAAACTAAATGAATGCACTGCAGTCACAGCCCTTTGCCTTCACTGGCAGTTTCAGAAATACCCCCTGTTCTACTGAGGGTTTAGAGTGAATTATTTCTGTCTTTTCTCTCTCCGTATTTATGAAAGCTGAGTGCTGCTGTAATCAAATAAGTTTGGACTGTATTTTGCTTATGTTTTATCTATGCAACTGCATAAAGTACCTGATGGTGAAAGATAGTAGATGAAGACCTTTAAAACTCTTTAATAAAATAATTGCCAAGTGGTAGTGACTAATCTAGTGTTTAAGCTATAATCAAAGAGTAACACAAAATACATCAGTCCTGTCAGGATGGACAGGGACTGTGCTTTGGTGTTTGAAGTGAGTCTATTTTAATACTTTTTCAAGCCATGTTGGGTAGAGGCTAATAGTTATACACTTAGTTTGTGGCCTTTAATACATACTGATGCTCCAACTGAATCTTTTGTAAAGCAGTTTTAGTTACATGGGTTATTCACATAAAAGTAACTTTAAAGTAGTAGCCATATTAATAACACCTTGAAATTTATAAAAGATTTATCTGGGATACAAGCTAAAGGCAAATCTATTTGAACCAAACCTGTATGAAGTAGAAGCAATTTAACAGATATGAATTTAAAACATATATCTATTTTGGCTTTACTTATTTTCTGCAACAGATTGATACTTACCTAAAAGTCCCTATGCATTTTATGTCTGGCTAATGTTGCTTTGTTGTAGAATTAATGGTTCAAATAATTTTATTTGAATGTGGACCACTTAGTGAGCATTTAAATTCATTTGTCTTGTTCTTCTATATTCTGTGCATGTTGCCCTGCATATTTATTACCTTCTCCCACGGCACCTAATATCTATCATGAATTTTCTTCCCACCTTGTTGAGGCGGAAATGCAGTGGATTGCCTTATGTGTGGCTTTTTTCCATTTATTTTTAATTACTACATGCAGTTTTATAGAAGAAACAAAGGATTGCGGATGAGGTTTGTGTCGGATATTTATTTAACAGACTGAATGTGAGACTTTGTCTTCTACACAAGCAGCACTTCTTCCTCCCTGGCCCCCTCCTTCCTCTCCCCAGGAGATACTCACGGCAATCAGAAAGGAAGGGTGATCTATTCCAGCTGTCAGCTAGAAACTGCGGATGTTTTTTTTAGAGTAAGGCTGCTGATGGTGTGACTATCATTTCACCTACCTCAGCTTCAGTTTCAGCCAGCCTTCTCTCATCCTGTAATTGGTCTTCTCCAAATACTGAATCACTGGGTGCAGCAGTAATGCTCTGTCAACAAAAAGCTGTGTGTCATCTGAGTGTTGATATGGGTTATCTGGCCAATTTATCTCAGTGTCTAGCATTGGAAAATGCATGTTTGCAGGGTGCAGTGGATCTATGGCAGAGATACAATTCATTAGCATAAGGCAGAGTTTAAGCCCTTCTGGTATGTTTCCACAGGACCCTGTTGGATGGGAAAACAACTTCTGCTTACTAGAGTATGATGATGCAGAGTAGACAAGAAGACAGAAATTTTGCCTTGTTTGCTATCCAGCATGGTAAGAAATTACCACTAAAGAACATCTTTAAGACAATGAGACTTCTAGACAGGTTAATTTTTTATTTTTTTTTTTTTAATATACGAAGGATTGCCTATATATTGCATATTAAAATTTCTGGAACTTCATGTAAAAAAATCCGCACTTTTGAAGCCAGGTACTTGATTCAGCCTTAGGCATGGTGTCACCACTGTTATCTTCATGACTAACCATTGTACAACAGCTGTCTTTGTAATGACAGTCACTAGTTTTCTTGGTGCTTTTCCCTCTCATTTCAAAACTTTCACATTCTACATTTAGTTATCTTAATGCCTTGTTTAGTGGAAATAGGAGACAAAATGGTTGTATATGAATAACAAGATTTTTCAAGCTGCATGCAAAGAATGGGAAAGGAAGAGCGAGAAATTATTTCCTGAATATTTAAAAAAAATTATGCTTTCATTATATAAAGATAGCATGCAAAACCTCAAAAAAGATGGATAAATGATGTTTCTGAGGTGTTAACAGCATAACAGGTTTACTATAAAATTCAGAGACTCACAGAGAGATTTCCAGAGAAGATGTGGAGATTTTGTGGGCTTAAAATGAAACTAAAATCTTACTCTCTCATTTTCTTTAGCTTATGTGGTGATTTAGAGTACCCTGCATATGTAATACAGGTTGGAAATGAGGACATGCTTGTAGAGCTAGTTTTAAAAAAGTTGATTTAGTTTTAATTATATTTCTTAGCGAAATAAGAAATTTCTTCTGAAAATGAAAGAGTGAACTCTAGCCTGGAGTCTTAGCATTGGGAGGTGCCTGGCACATTTGTTTGGGTATTTTACTTGTTGCTTGTGTGATTATCTGGGATTTATATGCTGCAACAGATATACAGAGGTCACTGTAACTTCTGAATCTGCAAACTGTACAGGTACTTCAGTTGTGCTGGTTATCCAGTTGTTATGGGTGCCACTATCCAAATGGATTATGGATGGTGGATTTGACTAGCATGGTTATTATATGATGCAAAGCCCATAGCAGGTATTGCAATATTCTTTGCAATAGAATATCCTCCTTGCCAAGTCTGGGTGATTTACTTTGCAGGTCAACCTATTGCTCTTGGCTAACTTTCAAACCCAGTATTGTCTAATCTACAGATTGGTGCTGTTCTAGCAGTTCAAGGCAAACAAACAAACAAAAAAGAATTTAAATGAGCAAGAGAAAAAATATTGACCAATTGAATGAATAACTGAAGGTGGAGTTTGGTCCAGAGAGAGAGGTATTTCAATCTGGGGAATAAAGAGCAGAAGAAGTAATGGCAGCTGCATAAATAATAGATAAAGTCTTGGCACCCGTTCTTTTGTTGCTGAGACTGAGGGAAATAAGGATGCAGCTTTTCCCCTCATTCCTCATATGGACTGCAGTGATTTATCCTTTAGGCAGCTACCTGCATAACTGTGACATGAGAGGAGAAATCCCTGAAGGTGACTGCAATGGAAAGACAGTGCTTGGCTTATCTGTCTTTGATTTGGAAGACAAGCGATGTGCACTGGTTCTGTTGCAGAGAGGAGAGTGCATATTTTCACCATATTTCTTTAGGGAAGTTGATCTCTGACCTTCATATTAGAAGTAATGTGTACTGTTCAATCAAATTCTAGGTGTTGTCTCTGCTGCTCTTTCTTGAGAAGACAGAGGTGATTGATCTTGTGAGATCAGCAGTCACCACTATATAGCAATTACTACTGTCCATATTTCTATTGCAGGATCTTCCTTAAGATGACCAAGAGAGTAATGCTAGGAAATTGTTTCTCCTCAATGTATCTGAGACTGACAGTGCAGGTATTATCTAATAATCAGGGGTTTTGAGCTCCACTTAAATCATGAAGTTACACATTCAAAAGCTATTGCTGTCAATTTGATTATGGGTAATTCCCTTATGTCTGAAAATGGAAGTAACTTTGACTCCCTTATGTCTGGTCCCTTGAAGAAGAGGTAAATATTGGTATTTCCTAATGGTGTCCACATGCGTTAAGATAGTCCTTTGTTTTGTTTCCTTAGGCTGGAAAATTTGCTGTTCAAACCCCCCAAGACACAATGTTAATTTATTTAACAGTTATTTTTAGCCATCTCTAGTGTGTGCCACACGGCAATAAAGCCACCTAAGTCACCTATGGCTACAGTTGTCTTGATTCAGGTAGGTAGCACCATTTTCTCCCATCTCCTATGTACAAGAAACAGTTTTCTTTGTTCAGCAAGATCTTCTCCATGAAATTCTGATGGACCCTTGTTTTTGCAATGGTGCAGGTAAATAAGACCAAACCTAACAGATGACTGGAAAAAACAGGGGAGTAAGAACTGCAGCATACTGGCTAATAAGTGATGCAAAAACAATATAGTTGTTGACTTTCCCAACTGATTATACCCCATTTTTACAAACACCTTTTAATATGGAACACACTAGAGCATTAATTTTGAGCTCACTTCACTTTTAATAGTAAACTTTTGAATGTCAACTTCAAAGGTTAAAAGTAGAGGCAGAGTATGCAGATAGATGCCTTTGATACTTTACAATTCCATGCTTTTCAGAAAATATGTAGGAAGACAGCATCATTGTCATAGTATCTGTTGGTTTTTAGCTGTAACAGATTAGGGAGAGGAGAGATCCTCTGGAGTATATAGAGAGATGCTCATATACCTCTGTCCTGCACCTGAAGAAGTGTCTGTGAGACTATTGCCATCAAGTTGCTTAAGAAAACCTTTTCAGATCAATCAGTGTGGGAAAATTAAAACATTTGCCATTGGGGTAGCACAGTCTGGAGGTCAAAAAGCTGCCTGCAGACTTAAGACTTACCACGAGGCAGGGAAGGCTAACTATGTTGGAACTGAGGTGCAAGAACTGAATGTTTCCTGTGTGAGGATTAGATAGCTTAAATCAATTCATTAACTCACAGTGAAGGTCTACTATATAAAATTTCTCTCTGTGATGGAATGAAAAATGTTTAGAGTTAGCACAGCACATGTTTCCAGGGCTAGTTCTGTCCCAGCAGGACTCCACTGTGTAGGATGTTAGCTTTGCATTTGCAGGGGCCCATACCTTCATTAGACTCTTAAACTAATCATCTTCTTTATTACTGGTTGAAAATACATACTTTAAAACCCAGTTTCCTTGGCTCTGTGGCTTTCAAAGGCAAGTCAGTGTGCAGGGATAATCATAAACCACCCATCTCGCAAATTCATCTCAGGGAAGTTAATGTTGTAACAATCACTGTTTGTATGGCTCTATTCATACCTCAGTGATACATATAATAAGGGGTGTTTGGACTGGAAAAAAAATAGTCAGCATCTAAAGTGCTGCCTATGTCTTATGGAAAGAAAGGGGAATAAAACCCTTGAGTCAAAGCCTCTTTGTTTATGTATAAACACTCAACTTCCAGCACAAACACAAGTTGGCACAGCATTTCTTACCCTTCAATACTCTTAAAATTTAGAAGTGGTCAGGAGACCAGAACTGTTTAATTAGGCTTCTTGTATATATCTGGGGTTGAGGATACTTGAAAGTAAGTAGTTTGACACCCAGACTATTGACCAGTACCAGTATTGTAAAAAAGCTACACTTTTAATTGTTTTGCTGCTGGTACCTCAGTGTTCAGGGTGCAATAACCAAAGCAGGATGTAAAGAGTTGCAGAAGGACCTCAATACTGAACAGTTACGGAAATTCTGTGTAGATAGATATGAAGTGATGCTCAAGGGGTAGATGGAGGGAACAATTCCCATCTTGCACACAAGGCATTGTTTGTCCTCCCATGTTTCTGAGGAATGGCACATGGACGAGGCCAGGCTGGATGGAGCCCTGAGCAACCTGGTCTAGGGAATGGTGTCCCTGCCCACGGCAGGGGGTTGGAACTAGATAATAAGGTCCTTTCTGGCTCAAACCATCCTGTGATTCTATGATTTTGTTGTAGTCATTTGTATTACTGTCAGCTCAATGCACAATAATGGTAGAGTCCAGAACAGACATCCCTGGACCACTGCATAAATTCAGATTATACCTATACCTGGCACATTGCGTACTCTTATGATGTTGCTTCTCATCCTGTATTCCTCTTTTCCACTTAATCCTCCACCAAGCCTAACTCCAGAAGAGATAATAAAACTGAAGGAAAAAAGGTCAGAGGTATGCAATGACTTCTGGATGAGAAATCATCTCAACAGACTTCAGGCTGGAAGGGAGAGAAGCAGATCCCACATGTAATATTTGAAATGTCACAGGTAATGTGAGTGACGTTAGATTGCTTAGTGACCCTTCTGATGCAGAAATAGGGAATATTCAATGAAACTGGCAGTGCTCAGGTTTGAAACTTCTTGTTAAGCAGTAGAAAAGCCTATCACAGGATGTTACTGATTCTATGTTTTATGTATGTTCAAGGGAAACTGGACGAATTTGTGGAAGAGAATGATATCCTCTATTATTAAGTACTAGTTATCAGTTGTTCAGGAGGTTTGTCTGAGCTGAGTCATTGGAGAGTGCGTGCATGCTACAGGAAAAGCTCGCTCCCCACTCATTCTAGTTGGACACTTTCCCCTAGCTCTGTGCCTTTTGTCACTGCCACTGGCAAGTACTGGGAGGTCCAGGCTTACCAGTGTGACTGTCCCTGTCTTCTGAGAGGCCTCTGCACCTCAGCCTTGTCTTATCAGGCGCTCTTTCCAAAAGCAGTGACATTATTAGAGAAGCCAGGTAAGTGGAATCACCAATGAACCTAACTGATGATTTGGCACATCTGCTATTGAGTTAGCAGACATGTGTGGTATTTTGATTTGGCTTCCCGCTGGAGAAGTAACAAGTGATATAATCCACTGTTCTCTGTCCCTCACAGTCCCTTTTTATCTAGACTGCAGCCTTCAAAGCAAATCATTACAGCAGACATGCGGATGATTGTTTTATTCTTTCAGTAATCCAAGCAATACCCACTGCTTTGCAAGGTTGCATAACCAAGGTATGCAAGTGTGCTCCTAGGACAGACTGTTTCTGCTCTTTCTGCCCACCCCCTTATGTATATGAATGTGTTTGTGTGTGTGTATGTGTATCCACACACACACACACACACACACACAACATTTATGTACCAGAAGGCCACAGAACCACCAGTTGAGTCAAAGAGTCTCAATTAAGAACTCCTTCTAGAACCTCACATTTTCTCATGTGCCAAGAAAATACCTTCAGGTGTTTTAATTCAGCCTGTTTCTCTTGCAGGCATAGCTGGGCTCATTAAGGCATAAAAGCTTTTGGCGAGGTTCTAAGTTAAATTTATGCAACCAGCTGTTCAGGGACATCCATACTTGAAGGCTGGTCCTCTCCTCAGCACCTTCGGTATACTCAGTAGCGGATTTGAAATGTCAGGCTTTCCATTGCCTGTGTAGTGGGTATTTAGGCTCAAAGCTGAGCACACTGCTGCAAACACTTCCCCAGAGGCTGCAGCAGTAGATGTAGTCTACAGTCCGCTGGGCTCAGCAACACAGGGGCACACTAATCTTTTTAGCTTGGTATTTAAATGTGCCTCAGGGTTCATCAGATGGTCAAGGAATTTGTCAGATTGGTTTTGTTTCCAGAGAAATATGTTATATCTGTAAAGGAGATATTTCACACATGCACTCTGTAAAGATTCTTACATTTCAAGTAGGGAGTGGGATATTGGATACTCCAGTCCCATCATAGAGGGGACACAGGGACTTTATGTAGCATGGAGGATGCATGGGTTCAAATTAAATTAATTGCTGTTGAAATTAATTTGAAGTTAATTATTTATGCCGTAAATACATAGCTAGTATTTAATTATTTTTCCCTTTAAAAATGCTTGACTCATTTTTCATTGCAATTTTGAGCAAGTAGAGAAACCTCGTGTCATTAAAAAAAGTGCTATTTTTTAATGAGCTCTGAGTATGAAAAAGGTCTTTTAATTAATAAAACCAAGTTTTGCATTATTATGCAGAAATACCTAAATTCCAGCACAGATAAAACAAAGTAATGAGCCATTTTCTTTAAGTTTATATTGCTTGTTGAATTTTCATTTTCAAACCTAGTAAATAATGGTTTTGTGCCCTCATGTGATCAATGAATGAAGTAATTGGTGTAGAGTTTGCATTTTCGTGCTAATGAAGGGCAAGTTTTTCATTGTCATTAAAATGTCTCAATAAGAGGTACCAGAGAGCAAAGAGAAGGTTAAAGGATCATTGAGCTAATTCAGCTAGGGTGGTGGCACCATCCTTCAAGAAGAGAGGTGTATGGTGGGAATTACCTTCTAGGCAACCTGCCAGAGGTTTCTCTCCCATCCTTGCTTCCGCTCTTTCTAGGCAGTTTAAATATGCAGACATTGCTTCCTTTCTCCCAATTTCCCCCCCAATTTTTCTCCTCCAAATAAAGCATTGAAACCCCCTACCCTACCAAATACCTGCATTTTTAACGAGAAAGTCGGTTTCAAGTTCTCTCACAGTTATCTCCACATCTTTGTTTTCTGCATAACACAATAACATAGTAGTCTTCTATAACCCAGGGGAGATTTCTTTACTGCCCTTCCCATCCTCTCTAGCAGACAGGAAAAGAAAAGTTAAGCTTCTAAATGTTTTTCCTTCACCCTTCTACCACGTGGCTGCAGCTTTTTTTAGCCTCAGCCATCATACCACCTGGGCCTTTCAGAGCCCTGTGTTTTGTCTGGGTCAGTGCTCTTTAACCCTTTCTTACAGAAAATCTGCCCCACCACTTTCTGTTTAAAATGCTGGACTCTGTAAACAAAGTACTCTGCAGTTTCTGATGTACAAACGTAGAGTCCTTTGAAGTTTAGAGGAAACAGTATCTTTCTGCAAAAATGTCACAGCTAACTTTCTGGATGCTTCTAAGTCTCCGTGTTAGTCTCTGTGTTTCCTGGGTATCCTTTTTTTGCAGCTGGTTCCCGGGGCTAGTAAGGCCAACATCTGCAGTCCTGAAATAGCCATGTGGTAGCAAGTGCTGTGGCTGCTGCCTTTGCAGCTGGTCTGTATAAAATAGCCATAATGATTCTCTTTTCCTTACAGCTAATGTGGCATAATACTTAGAAGCTATGATTTCTGTCTTCCTCTGGCATATCGTAAACTTCCAGATTTTGAGCTGGCTGGAGGAGGTTTTTCTTTGTAAAGATAAGTATAGGCTAGTCAGCTTCATATAGCTTGAAAAAAATAGTGCTAAATATATATTTGATAGACAAAAAGGAGAACCAGTAATTTGGTTTGGTATCTTGATGAAAGGGAACCACTACGTGCGCTTCAACTGCTGAAATTGGGGTGAGGTTTCTGTAACCTCCATGGTAAAGCCCCAAAACTCAGAGTGAAGGTATTAATTCTAAGGGACAGATAGGTTGCTAATGAGCACTGCATGCAGAAGCAGATGCCTGTCTGGTCTTCATGCCATCCAGTGGAAAACAAGGTGTTTGAAATTGACCCATCCAGAATCATAGTTAATTACATCCTTCTACAGTAATTTCCACTTAAGTTTGGTGTTATCTCCTTGGCTTTTCCCTTGAGATAGGAACAGATGAAGAGAGAGAAGAAAAGGTTTTTATTAACTTTTTTTCCCCCAGAATCTCAAAAGGAGTTTCGGAAATGGCATTAATGTCAGGTGCCTTTATGTGCCTTTAACCTCTGAAAGAGGCTGCAGGATGATGGTTCCTTTATTCATGAGACTTGCTTTGGATCTACAAACAGTTTTTACTGGGACTCATAGTCCCCAGTGGCCTTAAGCAGCCTCACCTGGGGTGGCCCATGGCCCTCAATTTCAGTTCAACTCCAGATCTTCTGCCAGAACTCCTCTACAAGAGTCTGTTACACTCCTTCCCGGTCACTGACAGTGCTGTTCCTGACCTGCGCACTGATGTGCTAGCCTAGCCTTGACCTGTCCCCAGGGAAGTGCCTGAAACCCAGAGCTGGGCTGCACACCAGCCTGCCCTGCTCCCTGTCTGGGGCTGTGAGGTGGCCCTGGTGCTCTGGTCCCAAGGCAGCAGCCAGCCCTCAATGTGCTCCAAAATGTTTTGTGGGTAAGCAACAAAAATGTTTGAGCTGATTAGCACTCTGATAATGGGGATGTTTGTTGGTAGCAAATCACAACCCACTTCCTCTTGTACAGGTCAAGTTGTTGCTTCATTAGTATTGATGCGTGCATGGTGAATAATGAGTAGTGAAATTTAAAAAAAAAAATTCACAGGATACAAGTTAATTACATAGTTCAGATTCACTGTGTTTGCTCACGTATGTGTGTATGAAAATTAGAAAATCTGGAGAGAAGGTCATCAGGCTCTAACAGGTACTCTAATAGCTACTTGGGGCTCAGGCTTCTTTAGATTGTTGGTTTGATAGCTGATCTGTAAAGATCACACAATATTCAGGGAGCAGAAGGCAGGAAACACAAAACTGAGGGTTATACCTGCCTTTCTCTAGAGTTTCAGCATGGTAGGTTAGAGGACCTGTCCTGGAGTTTAGGATTGCCTTTGACTTTCAGGGCCTGCCTTCCAAAAGGATTTGAGAAGTTTGAGATCTAATTATCTTACATTCCAGAAATTGTCCCTGCAGGTCCTAATCCAGTGTTGCATTGACTCTGCTTTGTTAGAGTTATGTTGATGCCTGGGATCCTTCCTTTCAAAGGAGAGCCTCCTGTTGCACTGCAGGCTAGTTTCCTTCTAAAAGACAGTCTTCAACTTTACAGCCTCTGCTCCCAATACTGGATCATAAACAGAATAATCATCATAACAATAATAATAATCTGAAAGTCCACATGTTGGTTTGTGACTGCAGGTAGAGTTTGGGGCTGGATTTTAGCAGGATGACCTCAAGATGTGATGATACTCCAAGGCTGCAGCTCTGTGTTCATAAACTCATGGTTCAAATCTGTGTGTGTGTGAATCTACAGCTCTTGCATTGAGAATGGTTCCCTTACAGCAGCAGAGGTCAGTGTCTGGGCTAGCTTGCAAGGTAGCACAGGATTGATTGGGCTTTGTAATTGAGTTTTATCTTTGTAGCATTTTGCCTCACCATAAGCCTCCTGTAGATGAAGTTGGGGTTAATTCTCTTACTGTATACTTTACATATTTCAGCTACCTTGTTCAACTCAAGCGGCCTAGAACAACCTTCCCAAATAAAAATGAAACAAAACACTTCAGTGCCACTGAGTTTCACGTAAGGGGATGACGGTGCCTGTCTGTTCACTGGAGGTGCTTGTGGCACGTGGCAGGGAGCCAGGCAGGGCACAGCCTCCTGTCTCTGGGCAGGGGCTGAGGCTCAGGCCAGCCTCCTTTTTCCTCTGCCCTGTTTGCATGCACTGGAACCAGCACACGAGTGTCGCCAAGGCACAGGGTTTGCTGGACACTTGAGCAGCCGGTCCTGTGAAAAACAGCAGTTTCTATTTGGTGTTACTCCAACAATTATTATTTTATTCTGTGTTCCTGATACAGGTGTTTCTGTCAGTTATCTCTGGCAGTCACTGGAGTAGCTAAAATGCCTGATAGGCTGATATAGTAGTTAATATTATTGTTATTGTAGTGTTTGGGTAGTTTCTCTGCTCCTCAATCTTACTGTATATATTGGAAGATAATCAAGAGAAGCTTGTTGGTTTTGTTGTTATGGTTTTGTTTAAATTTTCAATCATTTATCATTGATATGACTTAAGAAACAAGTTACTCATCTCTGCTACTTTCCAGACTTGTCCTAAAATAAGCAGTAACAGTAAAACATCATCACTGAATGGGCTGCTTCCCTGGACTTCTTTTCCTCTTAAATACTGTTTCACATTATTTTTTTCCTCTCTGAGTAACTGACTTCTAGAAAAAAAGGTTGACGTTTACTTTTCTGTTCCTGTTACCATCTTTTTTGGAGGTTTTTTTTATCTTTTTTTTTTTTTTTTTAATGAACCTACATAAAGCACTAATTGAGTAAAAACCATTTTGGATCACAAACAGCCAGAGCGACCAGTGCTACTCATTTCTTGTTTTTTTCCAGAATTTTATTTGGCAAGCAAGATCAGTGTCTGTGGGAGGAAATAAACTGACTTAAATTTGGGGAAATACAGGATGGAGCTTGCAAGGGTGTGTCCTCAAAGACGTGTGCACATGTGTCACACTTGCAAATTGGGTAATTGCATATTTAGTTTCCTGTCTGTATACATGTGTGGGAGCAAATGTACGGTTTGTCTGCCATAAGGGAGATCCATGCACTGGAGCCATCACCATTTTCAGGCTGTTTTGAACTCAGTGCACTGGAAGAACTTACAGGGTGGTGTGAGCCACGGCAGTGACTCAGAAATTCAATCCCAATTTTATGTCTGTCTACCAAATCCTGGTAATAATTGTGATGTTAAATATGTTTTGGCATATACGATGTCAATTAAACAGGAATATGCTGGTGGCTCTTAAGAGCCTGTTATCCTCAGGCCTCAGGAGAGCTTGGCTAACAGCAGCCTTACTCCACTTGAGTTTTAAATACAACTACATCCTGGTACTACCTGTGTCCTTCTTGTGGAAAAATACCCCTGACTGCTACATTTTAGTTGTTGATACTGGCACTTGGATAGCTTGATATAAAGCTCAAAGCGTAGGAGCTGAATGGAAAAAGAAAGAGAGGGCACGTATGGGTCAACATTCAGTGACAGTGATGAAAGACACAGAAAGATGATGAGGTTTTCTTGTAAACAGTTTGTATTGGTAGCCAACGAAAGGAATAAATTTAATGCTGGTTTTCATGTTTCTATTCTGTATCCCTAGCTTCCCACATAGTGGTGCTCATCTTCCATTTGGAGTCCTTCTGATTATAACTATGAAAAATAAGCTATTTCTGATACACCAATAAATATGCTTGCTCACTAGTCCTGGAAAACAACTCCTTGCAATTATGATTGCGGTGACTGCACATAATGAATGACAGAGTTAGTGGTAAAAGGTTTTGCTGTCATAACCAACCTTTTAAAAATGTAAAATTTCAAAACAAGCACCACACTGTTGACAGTTTGCATTTTAGATACTTCAAAACACATAATACAAGTTAAAACTTATTTCTGCCATGAAAATGCATGCTATGGCCACCCAGGCATGTGTTCTTCATTTTTCCAATTGTAATGAAAGTTTAGAAATGAGCATTTTTATTCTAAGGTACAAACATCCTTACCTGTTAGTTATGGAATTAATAAAGCTATAAGGTAAACACCCCAATACTCCTCTGAGGGCTGTGAAATCTTTGAAAAGCTGGAGACCACTCAAAACCAGAATGCGGAATGACTGACTTTCTGAAGGGGTTTCCAAGCTTCTTCCAGAGGTTTTGGCAAGCCAGTAGTCTGACTCTAATATTACAATTTTTAATAGAAATTAAGAATTAATTTCTTTAAGGATTGGTGTCGGGCACTAGAATGGTGTACAAATAATGTAATTGTCACTAGTTCAGGTTTGTCTGTTGTTGCCTGCTACATGCTTGCAAGGTTTGGTATGGGCTCTGGAGGGTTTGGCATTTGGTTGGATCTCTGTTCAGACTCAGGCTATCTGTCTAGGACTCTGCAATGCAAGGGCTTAGGCTCTGCTCTTCCAGACTTAAACACACACTGGGAGAGGTCTAGACCTACAAACTGATGCTTTGTTTCTGTAGGAAATGATAGACAAGTGATAGCAAGTGGGATGGGGGGGGAGGAGGGTGTGTGTTTTTGGGTTTTTTTTCTAAATAACTTTAGTTTAAGCTGTTCAAGAATGAGTAAGATGTTACCGTTCCCAAGGCCTGGCTCAGTTTTACCCCTGTTGTTCTTGAATATGCTCAGTTCAGAGCTCTGCTCCTTAGGTCAACCAGAACAAGGACCACAGAGTCAGAGCAAGATTTGAGTTGGAAGAGACCTTAAAGATGATCTAGTTCCAACACCCCTGCCGTGGGCAGACACATGTTCTGCTGGACTATGCTGCTCATGCATGAGTAGCCTCTGCTTCCTGGTAAGGTGACCTGTAGTTCTTGGAGTGTGCCAAAACTGAAGGAAGGTCACTGTAAGTCTACTTCTATGAAAATGTTGTGACTTTACTAGCAGTCTGGTGACTACATTCAGCTGGTCTGGTTCCTTTGAGCCTTAAAGTCACCCTATCAGCCTGGATTGATCTCCCTTTTAACCAAAAGCTGCCTGTGATATTGTCCCTGGTCCTGCTGAGGCACAATGATACCCTTAGGAAGGATCATGAAATGAGGGAGGAGGGAAAAGTTACCTAAAATAATCAGCCTGCATACACTGTAGGCTGTACTCAAAGTATCTCTGTGCACATGTGAGTGTGTTGCTCTATAGTGAGGCATTGTTTGAAATTCTGGATGGGATCAAAGGAAATGCGTCTTTCTGGGTCAAAAAATGTTCTTCTGGCTAGGTAACTGTGCTTTTCGGCTGAGCAAGAGAAAGGAGGTAAGAAGATGAAGCAGTCATTCTGGGAATGAAACCCAAAGATCAGATCCTGAGAAATGTGGACAGTCCTAGGCACATCTGGAGCTGAACTATTTTCTCTGACACCTGAAACTCCTTTACGATTTACCAATTTCAAAAGTGGGAGATCTAAGTCTCACCTAGTCAGGAAAGATCCTGTGACATCTGGAAATGCAACTGCTCGATCATGCGTGATGCTTCTTGCAATGTATGATGCTGTATCTTCTCCTGGCTCGCTCCCTGGTGCTAAAGCCTGCTTTTCCAGTGGGTCAAAACTTTAGTGTAGCCACTGCTCTAGACTGGGTGTTAGTAGTCTCTGTTGCAAGTCCTCAGGCTTAAAAGTATTTTTAAGGTAAGTTCCATTTTAAGGCAAGGCCACTTATTGTCTGCTTTTCCCTTAAATTCACTGTAGTGGGATGCTAACAAAACAGTAACAGTGAGTGACTCTGCTTGTAATTCTAAGCATGCATATATATATACGTGTGTGTGTGTATATATATATATATACACACACACACATACGACTTGAATATGTGCATCTATACATATGCATGTATAAATGTTTTGAAGGGTAGGAGTGTAACTTGTGCACTGAAGGTGTGAGTTCTGTAGCAAGCGAGTTCTGTAGTGAGTCCTTCAGCCCCTTGCTACTGTCCTAATAGTTTTTATTCTGGATAGTACTGGTGGTGTGAGATGGCAAAGTGAGAAGCCTGTCACTTGTCCATGTGAGCTGAGCTCTGAGAAACTTGGACCAGGACTGAGATGCAGTTTCATCAGCCAAGTGAGGTTTTTCCTCTTGTCTCCCCTTCCCTCCCTCTCCTTCGGTTGCGTTGGCCTGAGATGCAGCGCTCTCTCTGCTGATCGGTGCCTTTCATGATGCACCAGTCTTCTGCTTTTTCAAACTTAAAGCCAGACTTTTCTGATTTAAAGCCAGACAGGCTTTAAATTTATATTTGGGGAACTGGTAACAGGAGAACAGAGATGCTAATGAATACAGTGAAACTCTAGTATTTAATAGATAAAATCATAGAATAACCTGATTTGGAAGGGACCCACAAGGATCATTGAGTCCAGCTCAGGACAGCCCCAAGATGTCATACCATGTGCCTCAGAATGTTCTTGAACTTTTTGGGGCTTGGTGCTGTGACCAAATCCCTGGAGAGCCTGTTCCAGTGCTCAACCACCCTCTGATCTAACCTAAGCATCCCCCGACTCAGCTTCAGGCCATTTCCTTGAGTCCTGTCATGGGTCACCACAGAGAAGAGATCAGTGTCTGCCCCTTTGCTTCCCCTCATGAGGAAGTTGTGACTGCAATGAGGTCTCTCCTCATTCTCCTCTTCTCCAGGCTGAACAGACCCAGTGACCTCAATTGCTCCTCATACACTTCCCCTCCAAGACCCTTCATCATCCTCGTGGCTCTCCTTTGGACACTCTCTAACATCTCAGTGTCTTTTTAATATTGGGGCACCCAAAACTGCACATAGTGCTCAGGATCAGGCTTCACCAGAGCAGAGCAGGACAATCCCCTCCGTTGTCCAGCTGGCGATGCCCCCCAGGACAGGGTTGGCCCTTCTGGCTGCCAGGGCGCTGCTGACTCATGTTCAACTTGCCATTGACCAAGGCCCCCCAAGTCCCTTTCCGCAGCACTGCTTTCCAGCATCTCATTCCCCAGTCTATACACACAACCAGGGTTGCCCCATCCCAGGTGCAGAATCCAGCATTTGCCCTTTTTAAACTTCATGCAGTTGGTGATTGCCCATCTCTCTAATTTGTTGATATCTCTCTGCCCTCAGGGAAGTTAACAGCTCCTCCCGATTTACTGTCATTAACAAACTTAGTTCAGTCCTGCATCCAAGTCATTAATGAAGATGTTGAAAAGCACAGGGTTGAGGACAGAGCCCTGCAGAACCCCACTAGTGACCAGATGCCAGCTGGTGTCACACCATTCACTGTTAGCCTTTGTGCCCCATCCATGAGCCCAGTTGCTCACCCACTGCATGATGTGTTTTTCTGGCTGAATTCTGGACACTTTATCCAGGAGGATACTGTGAGAGACAGTATCAAAAGCTTTGCTGAAGTCCAAAAAGATTGCATATACCGGCAAAAATACACAGACCAAGACCAGCCCCTTAACACTGTTTTCTTGCAGCTCTGGAGAATCCGTTGTGCTGGGACAGTATAACAGCATGCTTTTTGGGAATCTAGCTCATGTTGGCAGTGTCTGTAAAGGAACCAAATCTCTTGGCTAGAAAAACAAAATGTCCCCTAAAATGTGGTTGGTTTTTTTTTTCTTTTTTTTTTCTGTGACAGAATTTTCCATTCTGTTGCTTCTCTTTAAGCCTTTCAATACTTATGGAAAGTTTTCCCTAATCTCTGTTTCTTGAGCCCGATGAAAGATAGGAGGAAATCTGATCAGTGGATGAAAGAGTCAGGAGAAAAAATACTTCTTACCAGAGAAGGCAAGTAATGAGACTTAACAAGTGTCTACTGTCTGGAGTTTGTAAGGGAGGAGTTTGTCTCGGGCAGTGACAGACTGAGTTCAGGCCAAAAGGTTTATTGAAAGAGAAACCATTAAATGCAATTGACTGACTGGTATGCATCAGGTGGCTATACTGCACACACTCTCACCATATGTCCCTGAGTGGAAAAATGGCAATGGAATATCCTAATTTTTCTGTTGTATTTCTGGGAAGCTAGGAAGTATTTTAATCTGTCAGGACCATGATACAAGTATGTGACTTGGAAAATATGTTGCAGTCACATTACTTGGAGAGGAGGTGACAATAGAAAAGCATGAGCAGAGTGGCCACTGTTTATTTTATTCCACATTATGTGAAGAAAGAAAACTGGGTTTGAGGTTCCTTAATGTCATGCTGGTAGATTTTCTTACTTGCCATGATCGTGATGTGCTACCTAGGAAGTCAGAATTTATCAGCAGGAATTATTTTCTTCCCTCTCCTGAATTCTGACTGAAAATATTTTAGTATTTAACTCTTGTCCTTAGGTTAGCTGGTAGGTTTTTTTGTACTACTGTGATTATTGTTAAGGAACTGAAGAGTTTTATTAGCTTCTTGGCATGCAGGTTGGGAATACTTTTTCTGCACTGAACTCGAGGAATAATTAAAGTAGTATATGAACATTTTCTGAAAACCTTATGAGACTTTGTTCTGGTTTTGGTTGAGTAGTTTTGATGTCTGTCTCCATTCTGTTGGCAAGGGTGAGGAAGAATTATTGTCTTGTACAGAACCTTATCCCTTTCTGGGAAGCCCAGGCACAGTGCTCCCAGGAGTTGCAGAAGGTCACTTGTGTTAGAATATGTCTATCAGTGCTTACAGTTGGCCTTCTTGATAAGGCTGTTGATAGTGGCCATCCAGGTGGGTTAGGCTCTCTGGGAACTGTTGGTGTGTTTCTCTAATGATCTACCTTAGCTGGTTGGTTTTCCTGAAACACAGTTAATCAAAATCCAAACTTTTTTAGGTATAGTGTTGTTCTGCTTCTACCTCTCCTATGTAGCAAAATGCTGGGCTTTTTTTTGGTCCAATTTTCAGTGCTTTGTGGTTGACACCAAAGCCTTTGCAGTAAACTGTATGGTTAGTTGCCAGTTTGAAGTCTGTCACTTAAAAAGTTTAGGATGTCAAGTTTATTTTTTTAACAGGTACCAGTAACTTCGGTTGTAGATCTTGTCTTCCAGCAAGCCTCATGAGGCACATGAGCTACAGCTGGTGTTGGTGCAAAGAAGAGGGTCTAGTCCTGCACAGCCATTGAAGAGGCCAACATTTATCTAAACAGTCAGTGACTCTGGGAATAGAAGCACTTTTTGGAGGTGATGTCATAGCTAGCTATTTTTAGAGTGGATGGTTATAAGAACATCTAGAATATATAGAGAATTCTAGATACAACCTGTACTTTGCAGAGGGCAGCTGGGTCCACTAGTCCAACAGAGGGGATGCTGCCACAGCTTTTACCCCTGGTTCCCACCAGTGCTGAGGCTGAGTGTGTATTTGCAGTAAGGGAATGTGCATGCACACACACACCCTGTGCGTGTACAACAGGCATGTACCTGCCTGACCATGCAGATCAACACAGATAGGCACACAAATGGCACCAGTGGCCTCACCCTGTTCCCCTCTTTGGCTGAACAAGATGAAGGTCTCTTAGTGTGAAACAATACATAATTATATGTCTCTGTCTCTCTCTCTTTCTCTCTCTCCCCATATACACACCCCATGTATTACATATTATCAATATATTAATTATACCTTATGTCACTAATATGTATTAACAACTAACAATTACAGGATTATGGCCAATAATAACCATTAATTATTAATAATTATAGTTAAATATATCATTATATATGCACACATATATGTACCCCATGGATCTCTCCAGCAGCAGGACTTAGGCATGCAGACTATGAGGTAGCTGTCCCTGGCCCCTGGCCTCCCCAGTTTCTGGTACCCAGACACAGAGGCCCACAGGACCCACAGCATCCCTCTGACTGCAGGTCCAGACCTCCACATGCAGCTTGCCAGGACCCCGTGGGTCCTTCTGATAGCCAAGTCCCCATGGTCTTGTCACTGGAGAGGCACAGCAACAAGTTGGGGGTCTCTATTGACCTCCAAGCCCTAGCAGCAGGTTAGGACCCCACTGATCCTTCCATAGCCAGCTCCTCCAGTGGCCTCACTCTTGGAGACAGGCAGTCTGTTGGCTCCCAGGGTGCTTCACCTACCTACCAGCAAGCCATCCTTGATGTTTGTTGGAGATTGCATGCAGACTTGCAGACCTGCTCTCCAGATGCTGGTGGCTGGAGCCCTGCACAGATGCACATGTACCCACACACAGAGAATAGAGAGGTTCCCTCCCCTCAGGAAAACAGAGTTTATTGAGAAGATAGGACAGAAGGTGCAGGACAGGGCCAGAAAAGCATCCTGAGAAGAGACCTGCTGATACATGATCAGCCCTTTTGATTCCCTTATCCATTCTTTCATGCTTGCCCCATCCCTCACAAAAACTTACAGTAAGTCCTGTGCAATCACAAAACGTTCTTCCCTTGCATCCCATAATGTGCCCGATAACCCTAGGCAGAGCCCGAAACACACTCTGGAGAGATGCTCCTGTTGTCCCTTCTTGATGGGTCAATGTCTGGGCAGTGGGGCTGAGGTTCTCCTGGGACTTGTAGAGATGGGCTTTTGACAGGCTGATGGTTCCTGGGATGAGCATGGGTGTAGCTGAGCAGGGGATTATTTGGGGTCCCCCACTGCCATTGACCCTGTGTGTGTGTGTGTGTGTGAGCTTTTTCCAAAAGCCTAAGGCTGGGAGTGGAACATGCACAACTCCTGGTCTGCCGGGCCAGGGCAAGGCTTTGCATGAGAAAGTACATTTTCTTTGCTTGTGTCTTGATCAGGCTAATTAAGAATAACTTTTGTATTCAAGATCCACAAAGGCTTAAAGAAGCCTGAAAGGAGAAGGGAAATAGAAAGGAAGAAAAGGGGTTGAAGGGGGGGAAGTGGAAGGATGAACACATGACTGTATTAATTATATTCTCTTTTTTTGGAAATACTGCTACAGCCTGAACACAAGAGATAGAACATAAAGCACCACAACCTGGGCTGATCTGCAGCTCCAGGAGACCTGTGCAAGGACTAAGCCTATCCACATCCCAGAGCTATTGTGCAAGGCAGCTGTTCCTACACACTCCTCACAGTTCATACCTCTCTTTTCTTTGTGTAGGGACTGATTCCCATCAAGAATAAGACTGTCATTGCTGTTGTATGAGCATGTCGAAATAGAGAAATATAGCTTCTCTTGTAAGCCTGCCTATGTCATGAAGCACATTTCATGTTAGATTTTCAAGATCCTTGTTAACGCTTCATTCCTATAATGTTTGGCAGCAAATACATATTACACAACTATTCAATTAAAAACCTTTAATGAATTTGTAAGGGAAAATAATGAGATGTTTCAGACAAATCAGATTTAAAATTTTGCACATTGACACATGCAGTCTTTACAGATAAGATCACAGCATGGCTTCCCATCCTCTTTGGGTTGCTTGCTTCCATCCCTTCATTAAATGGGAAATGTTAAATGAACAGCCACTAATACTTTGTATTTTATTGAAAAGACAAAACTTCACAGCAGTCTAGACCAAGCTAATTGTACTATGGCTTTTTAGAAGGCTAGCAGATTTTTGCATATTTCTTAAATAGTTTCTTTATGTAGTACTTCTGAGTTAGATAAGGTGGGTAGAAAATGGAGGTGGGCAGAGAAGCCAAGAAGATAGGCAAAACAGGTTCTCACTATTTACTATTTTTCTTAAATGCTGCTACCATACTTACTTAGGATTATGAACCCTGAAAAATCCTTCTACAACTCCTTCTGCCCCATCTGGGAACTGTTACGCTTCTTAGGCACTGAGAAAACATGTTAAATTTAAATTATGAAACACCTGAGGAATGGTCTTCCGAGTAGAATGTGATTTATCCTGTTCAACTGGTATGAAAATTTTCAAGTGGCAAAACTATTCTCCCTGAAAACCCGTGACAGATTTAGGAACCAGTAAAAAGGAAGGCTTGCATACAACTTCTTTTTGCATTTTTCTTCTTTATCTAATTTCATATGCAAATTTATAGGTGAGTGACATGCTCAAGTGCTCTCTGGTTGGGATTTTTTTCACCCTTTTTGGAAAACAGTATCTTCATATGTAAGTGAAAAGACTATTACATTTGTTCTGTTCAGGATTGTTATTGGAAAGAAGTAAAAACAATTCATGGGAAGAACATAACAGAGCTAAGAGTGGATTTGTCTATCAAAAATCATAAATCTGTAATATTATTCACTAGTGTTAGCAGAATCCTCAGGAAATCAGCTGAACTCCCCTCTTCCTCTGTCTCCACTGTCGAGACTTAATCCTGTCTTCCATTGAAGCAATTTTTTCCAGTTATGGGTAGGTACTTTAGTATGGCAGAGCTGATAAACAAATGTACCACATGGAAAAGATTATGTCATTGAAAGACTTGGATAACTCTAAAGGGAAGAAGGAATGGTGGTGGAGAAGGATAGATGGAAAGGAAAGCAGTTCAGTGAGCACACACGTGCTGCTGTAGCCTGGCCAGAGAGGTTTGATGTGCACATCCTTTGAGAACTGAACTAGAGCATGCAACCGAGGAAGGATAATATCGATGCCAAAACTAAGAAGGAACCGAGTGCTAAATACACCTTAGGGCTCCCTTAAGCTTATTGAAGGGCATTTATTGCCCTCTAGTGTTTCTCGCTGCACAGCCACTGCCACTCGCGAGTGCGGTGCGCGGCATCAAAGGAACAGGAGGGAGTGTATCCTGATGAGGCTATAGATGGAGCATTTGGTGGCATCAGGGGTACAAGGGACCGAGAAAGTAACTTGTTTGCATTACTCTTCTTCACAAGTTATCATGGATGTGACTGTAAACAGAAACTGAGCATGAAGACAAATGCGAGGTGTGTCAAGCTGGCTGTAAGAAAGAGCCCAAATTCTGGCTTATGTAATGGGCTTGCGTAAATTCATAGCAGCTAAGTGAGTGCAAGCTCTTAAATGTAATCAATCCTTCTTACAGCAACAGCTGAGTATGTACTGAAATGCAAAGCAAAACCATGTGGGTAAGTTTACTAAATAGATGCCTGATTTAACTTGGCATCTAGCTGGCATCAAAAGCCAAGGTAAAGCAAGTAATGAGTTGATTTCACTTAAAATTCTATGTGACTGGAAAGTGGGGGTTGTTACAAGACCTTTCATTCTGCAGGGCTGATTTTAGTTCAAGACACTTGAAATTTTTCAGTATCTGGGTGAGTGATGTCTCCTGCATTTTCCTTGGCTTCTGTGTCCTCCCATCAAAGAGAGGACACGGTATGCAAATAGACTTGCAAAAACTTCTTATGAGGCTGAAATACCAATACGCAAACTCTGAGAGATCCCCTACGCACAGAAATTGGAAGGGATCTGAGCTACTGAAGTGTATGATGAGGCTAGGCCCAGCTAAGTGCTGAGAAATGAAAACGTTTTTAGGGTGCTAGCAGAAACTGCATTGTAGTGTAGATCACGTGTTTTTCCTCCACCCACAGTCAAGTATTCCTTTAACAAATGTTGCTCATTCACAATCTTGGAAAAAAATCCGTGTGTGTGTGTGAGTATGCATTAGGTGTTTTTTTGGTGACCTGCCACTTGAGATGCTGTGCTGCACTAGGAGATGTCTCGTTCAGGCAAGAAGCTACGTGTCCTGTTTCTTCTTTACCCCGTTCAGGCAGTGGTAATCAGTTACAAGGGGACCTGGGGGGCATACTGCTGGCCAGGCTGTAGTTATCTGATGATATGTGTTTTGCCTCTAAACACTGTGTTGCAGATCAAATTTTGTATATGATCAGAAAAAGACTTCTTTTTTGTTTTGTGGTTAAGGATGGTGGGTGGGGATCGCTAAGATATGTCCAAAATGCCAGTTTAACACAAGCTGGAGGTTTAAAATCCAACAAGTGCATAAAATTCAGATACTTGCTGGGTTTTGATCAAGCTTCACTTAGAAAAAGAAAGTAAAATTGGTCCCTTGCATATCACTTCCCTCATTTGCTTTTAAATTGTGGTATTGATATATACCATCCTCCTGAGCTATTCTTTTTGTTGAAGAGGAGAGTTAAAAAAAAAAAATTCTACCTGTGAGACAGAGTAACTATTTATAGTGTTTACTATAAGTCTTTTGATTTCTCCAAATGAATGTTAATCTGGCTTCAAAGATATTCAGATGACAAAGATTCTTGTGCCTAAGAGAAAATGTGTTTATCAAAGAGATGTGATGGGAATCTGTGACAGTCAGTCTAGACAGTCCCTGAGCTGTTGCTGTGTCGGTGACTGTGCTGATGAGGAAGCAGCAGCACTCATAGCACTCTCTCAGTGGTGACCTCAGGGACATTTAGCAGTAGCTCCTGACGGGAGGTACTGTTGGAGAATGGCTTGACATTACAGACAATCTCTGTGCTAAAGAGCAGGCCGGGAAGCAGGCCGCACTCCATCTTGCAAGACGTGCAGGCAAGACACAGACGATTGTGCTGTATCATGCTGGTAGAAGAATAGAATAGCTGAACTGACAAGAACACTGAATCCTTGGCAAGATCGTGGGACAAGGAAGAACCCTGAAGAAAGATATAGCAAGAACACAGAAAGATACAGCAAGGACAGAACATACGCAGATACTGTGCATAAGGCATTATTGTCACTCACACTATACCTATTGTACTCAGTCTGTATAAAAGGCTGCGCTATTCGGGAATAAATCAAAGCTTGCTTTATCAATCACATTGGTTGCGTAGCATCCTTCCCTCGCCGCCGCAAGGTACGCCTTGGGCAGCTGGGTAGATTTTTACTAAGTATACAATGATCGTTTTGAAATAGTGGAGCAAATGGTGTGAGGATGGTCGGCATTACCAGACCATGCAGGTTACTCTGTCTCAGAGACTGCTCAGCAGATTTTACCAGTGCTGCTTATAAGTCTGGTTTCTCTTGAACATATAACAGATCCAAAGCGATGATGCAGGGGTCTTATGTGCCATCAGATCTGGAATTCGGGATGCAAAGTGTGTTTATGATTATAGGGCCATGGCCACATAACCCTTTTGGCAAAGCAGAAATTAGGGATTAGGTAAACTGTGAGACTTGCAGATCCCGAAGCGAGCAGAACATCAAATCTGGAAGCTGAGATGGACCTTTCCTCAAACATAATGGCCATCTCTTCCTGAATGCTTCATGCTTTGTTGGAGAACCTTTTTTTTAAGCACTTTGATTACTTTATCTACATGGATCAGATGAGTAACTGAATCTGGACTGCATCCAGTGCTTCATGTAGACTAAGGATACCAGATTAATTTGCTTTTGTAGTTGTCAATCAAGCTATTAATACAGAAAAGTTTGGATGAAAGGCTGGGGAAGATATTAGTGGCAGAAACATACAATTATTATTTATTTTTAGTGTATTTTTTTGTGAGAAAAATCCTTGAAAGAAGTGAACTTTTGTCCTGGAGGCAGTATTTTGTCACCCTTTGAGAGAGGTATAAACACTGTGTCCTTAACTCTAACGGCAAAACAGAAATGCAATTATTCATTGACTGCAGGAGATTAACTGTTCAGAGTGTGTGAAAAATAGACAATAAAATAATGAAATAGCAAGATCTAAGTCCTCTTTGTGCTGTGTGTTTTGTGGCTTTTTTAGGTTTCTTTTGGGTTTTGTATAGTTTAGGTTTTTGTGGGGTTTTGTTTTGTTTATACCTGAAAGATAATTGCTATCTGCCTACCTATCTGGACACTGATGAAATTCCCAACTGATCCTCTTAAAGTAGTGAAAGAGAGAGGCTTGTGATGAAAGCATGTGATAAAAGTGCAGGGAATTGAGGGAATGGCAAATCCTGTCTCCATGTATTCCTTAGGCAGCAATCTGCAAAAGGCAAATAACTTCAAGGTGAGAGATTCTGTCACATTGACTTCAATTAATCTTATTAAGACTTTTCTGCTAAGGTTTTGGCTTGTCTTCAAAAATCTCGTTGTTCCAGAGTTGTAAATAAATTTTTGTCACAGATGGCCTCTCTTTCTGCATAAACAATGGATAAATACTTCATTCATGATTCTTTAGAAATTTTTCTTCATACCTAATCCAGGACTGTAGTAGCCTCTTATAAGCAGTTATGGTAAATAAAATGTTACATTTGACTTGTGGTTCAAGTTTCAAGTCTGACTAGCTTTTCTTTGTCTTAGAATGACAGTGTATTTTAATACATCTTTAATGTATAATTCTACAATACTTGGAGCATCAAGTAAATAAACAAAGAAAAAAGACTATAAATTCTTGCATCCCACTGGGGATGGAATTTTCTTCTAGGTGAAGAAAGACTAAGACTGAAAGCCAACACAGGCCTTTTGCAAAGTTTGAATTTCTTTTATGGCGTTTTGTGGGTTTTTGTTGTTTGGGTTTTTTTGCTTTTTTTTTTTGTCCTGCCCTGCCATCTGTAGAAGTAGTGAGTCAAGCAACAAAAAAAAATTCTTTAAGGTACAGCAGAAAATTTTTGTCCAGGAAAATATACATCAATAAATAGAGATAACAAATACTTTGTCCATGCCATATATGTTTGCAACAACTGGTCCATCACAGTTCAGTAGGGCTGCTCTCATTGATAAAGGTCATTTATGAGCAAACACTGAGAGGCTACTTATGCTTTAACTTTTCCTGTTGTGACATGTGGTTCAGTTCTAATTCCAGCATTTCAAAATCATCTTCTTGAAGACAGGTGTGATCAAATGCTTTTGGCTTATAGTCAAACATAAAAGGTAGCTCACTCCATTGCAGGAGTAAGGATTGCACTGCATGTGTGAACACCAGCACATGTTTCATGTTAATGAAAAATATCTGACAACTGCCTGTTGGATCAAGATGATGTTTCAACAGGGAGGGAGGGATATTTTCAAGGCAATTCATCTTCTCAAGAGGAACATTGTGAGACAATGGTCTGCTGACTGCATGCTACCCTTCCCCTCTTAGGTGGCATTTTATTCTTGGCCCAGACATGGTGACTGAGCAAAATATTGCACAGAGGGGAAATTAACCAGGTACTAATGATTACAAAACCCATCTATTTGTTGTGCTTCTATACCTTGCATTCTGCTCCCATTTGGCCGTGTGGAGACTTACAGACCTCTGAATTCTTGTGTGAACTGTATTAAATCATTGTTCCTTTTCTCAAAGGTGCTATCCTTTCTAAGGGAGGTTTAGAAAGTTATTTTAGACTTTTTCGAGACATACTGGCTGCTTTCCAGTTCACAAAAGAGCTAGAGCTGTCCATTCAGTCTGCTGTTCTCAAAGTGCCCATAGAACAAGCTTTGCTTGGGTGGAAAAGCAGTGCTGATAACAGAAACAGTTTATGTACAGCCATTCATATGTTAAAATTCAAGAGTGATTTGTAAAATATATTTTAAAGAAAAAGACTGTCTAGCTATAAACTGTACAATTTTCTTTTTATGTTGACAATTTTGTCAGAGATTTTTCTTTCAGAAATGATAGAGCTGCAGTCTTGCAAGAATGATGAGATTGGATTCATAGAATTTCTTAAAATAATTGTTTTGTGTTAATGAAAAAAAAATCGGTTTTCTTTAATAGGAACTTTGAATCCTGTGGTTACATTTCCTTCTGCAGTGCTGTAGTTATAACAAAAATGTTGTTGATTTAAACATAAAAATCACAGGATCATTGCGCCAGCTGACATATTTATCTTCATTTATTCTGCAATTTTGCCTTTAGTTGCTTTGGAGCCACTTGTAAAATCTATAGAATTTATTTAGTGAGAGAATATCAGTAATAGCAATGCTACTTAATGTACTGATGTTGTTGCTCAGTAGTGCATTGTATTGAAATAATGAGGATTTATTTTAGGTAACACTTTGATGCCAGTCCCAGTAACATAAATGATGCTGCCAAATAAATTTAACTGAAGTAAATCCTTTGTTCTGATCTCATTATTTCAGTTTTTGCTTTTAAATGCATGGATATAATTGCTTTAGACTAGGGCCTTATTTTTTTAAACATAAATTGATAGTTTTGTTTGGGGCACTTTAACAAGTGTAAAGCAAAGAAAAGTGGTGTGTGTGGTTTTTAAGAGGCAATAATGAGTTCTTCAAGACAGTATAGCTATAGCATCCTTTTTTAAAGAAAAAATCTGAAATGTACTTCAGTAGGCCCATTCAGAGTACTGAGATGTCACAAGCATAAGGAATGTTTATAGTGATGTATAAGTTTTCTCCCTAGGCAGCTGTGCAATTAGAGAGGAGCTGTGTGAAAGCACTTGAGAGGAAGCAGGAATGAAGCATGGGACTGAGTTACAGGTAGGAGGTAAAGATGATGTTCCCATGTAAATGAGGAAATTTGCCTGCCTCTTGTCAAAGTTCATCTTGTGACTTGCACAAATAAGAGCTATTATTGGTGTGAATAAGCTGAAGTGTCCTACTAGATTCCCAGTCTTTAACAAAAACCTGACAGGCGGTTTCAGCGGAGTAATTTTCTCTGGAACATATTATAGTTGGGATATAAATTCAGTACTGGATAAGTTATCTTATAAGGGAAAGTGGTATCTACTAGGAGAGGTTTGGAACTGATGAATGACATTGTGCTGAGCAGTTAAACTAGCTGCACAGCTGTGCTGATGTCACACAGCTGACTGCTTTTATATTTATGTCTGGGCTACTAAAGTGCAATAACAACAGAAACCACAGGACATGGCTGAAGGTTTTTCTGACAAAATGATGAGAAAAAACATAGATGTTTATTGAAGTGCTAGTGTCTTGTGCTTCCCAAGGAATAAAGAAACCATTTCCCTGTTTCACCATTTTAAAAGCACTGAAGTACCAAAGGTCTAGTTCCTGGCAACTGTCTTTGTCATGCAGAGGCGACACAGGGCAAGTAATGTAGTGAAAAGGTTTAGCTGGAGTGCTCGCATTATTGACTGATTTATGAAATTTGGCGTCTCGCATCACAGAGAATGCGAGAAAAAAGGCTGGACTGTCACGCACACAGTTGTGCGGGCTGGAGCAGTTGTTGAACTGAGGCTGAAGAGACATGAATGAGACCCACAAGGACTGTGGTTCACATACATCACCAGAGCAGGCCCTGTTTTCATGAATTCAGGAGAGCCATGCTGTAGGATATTACTTGGAATATAATCTATTGCAGATATGTAGAGGTTTTTTGCCTGTACTAGGTGTCACTTGAATGTTCATAAAAGAGCTGTCCACAGTCCTCATATTTGGTGTTTCCTGCAGCAGTCTTGCTCAGGCAGCTGAATTCTGCCTCTTGGCTCTTCAGTGAAAGCACTGATGTGGGAGCCCCAGGAGAGTGAGGGAGGATTTATGTGTTCAGTTTTTATGAGAGAAGGATGTGTCCAGGGATCAGTCTGCAGCTGGTCTTTTTTAATGTAAGGATTTCTTTTTTTAAGGGCTAATTAGTTAAATTTTGTACTGGTGCTTTTGCAGTGCTGCATTCTCCTAGAGACAGTTCTAGAAAAATAACTGAATGCAGAAATATCAATGTTATTGATAGTTTTCTCCCCAAACTGAGGTTTTCTGACATGCTAAAGATGCTACTTATCCTGTCTTTCCTCTCCAAAAGAAACAAACAGTCTGTCAATAACCATGTATGAAACATGTTTTTATAGGGCAAAGAAACCCCCTCTCCTGCTACAAGACAGAGAACACAGCTTGTGCTCAGCTCAGAGTGGGAGGGTCCTGTCAGCTGTGTACATTTCATGAACAATGATTACCAGTGTTGTCTAAACTACAGAAATTGCAGAGGGTGCTACAGCTCTGCGTACAGGGGAAATGCTGACAGTTTTGGCAGGAGGGAATGTGAAACTGATTTCCATGGGAAAACATAAACAAAGAAGGCTGTAACTTCCCCTCCCATTCATTGGCCACAGTACAATGTAGGTTCCCCCAAGAAGGTAAAGCTGTCCTAAATCCAGTGTTGTTATGGGACTGTGAATGACATCTTGATTTACCTTGCAGTTGTTTTGAGACTTTCTGTACCGTGTCCTAGTGACCATGTTACTTGGTGTGGTGTTTGTTCCTACCCTCTGTGAGCTTCTGGGGGCTGGAAACCCTGAGGATAGGTGATACCCTCAGATATGGTTAGAGCTGCCCCAGAGGACTCTGCTGAGCAGAGTTGCCCCATGGAGAAGAGGAAGCCTTCCCTCAGCACCTGAACAGAAAGGGAAGCTGACTTTAAGGAGGCAATTCCTTTAAGTTGCTGGAGAACTGACTGCAATTGAAACACATGGACCAAGCATCGATGATGCAAGGACGTTTATTGAAAAGAGGCACAGATATTTACACTGTTTAAGCTCTTGCGTAACAATTTCCACTTGTTTTGTCTACTTGCTAGCTAAGACAGAGCAAGCCATAATGTTACTTTTTCTTTTCTGCACTAGCTTATCTTGCTGCAGGATGTTCTGCAGTCTTCACCAGTGTGTTCTGTTCTGTGCAGAAGAATGTGATTTCTGCAGTTCCTTCTTTATGTATCTTTCTCATTGCTCCTGCTGGACCATCTTTAACAAGTCAGCCATGTTGTTAAGGTTTAACCTGTTCTGTTCTGCAACACTGAACCATTTAAGCTGTGGTTGCATTTACAGCCGAGAAAGCCAACCTTGCCCTGGGCTGTATCAAAAGCAGTGTGGCCAGCAGCTTGAGGAAGGTGATTCTGCCCCTCTACTCTGCCCTGATGAGACTCCACCCCAAGTCCTGTGTCCAGCTCTGGAGTTCCCTGTTGAGGAATACCTTCAGTGCAGGTAGCTGGGGTGCAGCTGTAGTTGGAGCTGCAGGATGAGCTCTGGGTGGGAGCCCCAGGCAAGAGGCCGTAGGACCTGACCCTTTCCGTAAGAAAGGGCCCAGGGACCAGTGGGCCATCCAGGTGACGGGATGCTCAGAGACATGACAGTAGCCAAAGACTCAGGAGGAAGAGCCAAGACTTTGACACCCTTAGACAGTAAGGATACAAAAGATCAGGGGTCCTTTGTTCAGGATCCCTCCTTGGAGGCATCAGCTTGGACTTCTGTGCTATTGTGCTGTGATTAAATTGCTTTATGGAATGAGACATCTGAGGCCCTGCTATGGGAAATCTGGGGTCAAACTGGTAAGGAAACCTGGTCTGATTGTGTGGGTGGGGTGTGTAGGCAGTCATGCGGGCACCCTTCAGCTCACTGGAGCCACCGGCTGTGAAGGGGCTTTGGTCCCAGCAATGAGAGTGCCTAGCCTTGGGAGTGACTGCCAGAGAGTCTGGTAAATGGCCAGACTGGGAAGCTTCCTTAACATCCCCAGCACAGGACAGACATGGATTTGTTTGAGTGAGTCCAGCAAAAGACCATGAAGATGATTAGAGGAATGGAGCACCTCTCCTGTGAGGAAAGGCTGAGAGAACTGGGATTGTTCAGCCTGGAGAAGAGAAGGCCCTGTCCAAGGGAGAGCTTATTGTGACTTTTCCATACTTGAAGGGGTCCTAAACGAAAGATGGGAACGCATGGTTCAGCAGGGCCTGTTGTGAGAAGAGAAGGGATAATGGTTTTAAAATGAAGGAGGATCAATTTAGATTAGATGTGAGAAATAAGTTTTATACCATGAGAGTGGTTAGGCACTGAACAGATTGCCCCAGGAGGTGGTGGGTGCCTGACCCTCTGCCTGATACTCAAGGCCAGGCTGGACAGGGCTCTGAGAAACCTGATCTAGTAGAAGATGACCCTGTTCATTGCAGCAGGGGTTGAAGTAGATGACCTTTTAAAGGTCCCTTCCGACTCAAATTATTCTATGATTCTAAATTACAGTGATGTTTGGAGGGGGAGATACAGGCTGCCTCTTCTGGTCATGGCTAGTATAAGGTAATGCTGCAGCTGGAGGAGGGGGAAGGAAATCCTGGATAGAAATGAGTGGCTGGCCAGGCTACCTCTTCTATATTGGTGGGTTTTTTAGAATCTCACATGCCCTGATGCCATTTTAAAGAGCTTAGATTCTGCAAGATGCTGCTATGTAAAAAGTAGTCCAGTAAGGGAACAGTTGACTGGCTGACTGGTAGACCTGTGTGCTCATCCCATCTTGCAGGAGAAGCTATTACAAAGGTTAAAAACATTAACTCAAACAGAAACACAATAAATGTAAATTTGGGAGCATGTGGTGTTCTTGGTGGTGCTGAGAAACTGGGCTGGTTTGAGGGAGCAGTCTGCTGCTAATGTGGGGTCCTGTATGAATTTCACAACCCTGCTTCAGGACATGAGGCATCGGTTCATAGTTAAGGTACAGAGTTAGATTGGAAAGAGGCTGAACCAAGATAAAACTTGCGAGCTTTAAATATGAAGGCTGGTTGCATATTTTTACATCTGGATACATAATTCAAACGTTAAAGGGTACTAATGCAATAATGACATGGTGATACCAACTGCAGAAAGCCTCAATGGTGTATTATGCTGAAAGGAATTCCCTACATTCACTCACAAGAGGTGGCTGGGCCTTATCCTGACACCTTGAGTCTAGATGATTCCCATGAATTTATTTTCTGTGGGAACCTTCCATTGTTTCAAACAACTAGGTTGTCAAGTGTCTATCCCCTTGGCTAGTCACCATGGTTGCACATGGCGAATCATTAGTTTTCTTTCTCCTGTTGTGGTAACTGGTCTGTTCCTTTGGTTCGCTTTTCAAAGTCAGTGCCACAGCACTTAGCCCATGGCTTTGTCCATATGATGGATAGAAAACACTCCAAGCATAATCTGATGTATTGTACATTACTGCACAGCCTTGGTAGACGCTCACTAATCACTTTCCAAAATGTTTCTTGAACTTAGCTAAACGTTACAAAAATAAAAATCTTGCTGAATATTGTTCTCTGGACCATTTGTTGTGGCCTTGGTTGACTTTCATCTGGACTTTTTAACAAGGCAGGGAAAAAGAAGAGTTCAGTGGTATGTGGAATGAAGTAGTAAATGTCATTTTCTTTTTTTTACTCATGTTTATAGACATAGGAGTGTTCAAAGAACACAACCTGTTTCCAATCTTCTTGTTGCCCCATAACATTTTAGTGGTCATTTGACTTTCTTTTGGCAAAAGTAATGGGTCTCTCCTTCGTCCTTCATCAAAGCTTTATTAAAAACTCCATGACAGAATGAATTAAATATGGTTGATATTTTGATGTGGTAGAGATTACTTTCATTTTCAATGAAGACAAAAGAAATCCCAAGGGAACCCCTTCTAGGGACAGAGCCCAACCTTTGCAGGCATCCTAAACATTGCAGATGGTATAAAATAATATTTAAGGTAACCTGTAGTGCTAGATAAACTGCTGACAATAAAATTCTAATGTCAGGGTAAGCAGCAGTTAAGGATATGGAAATGATTAGATAGATAGAAGGGATTTTTTTCTCTATTATTATGGACATGCTTGTTGTTTATTAGAACTGGCAACTATGAGGCTATGAAGTACTTTGCTTAGGAATATCTCTTGGCTAAGATTTGATAGAGTGGGCAAGCAGAATCATACAATAATTTATTTCTATGAAATCGAGGGCAAAAGTTCATGATCTTAGCCTACATGGTGACCCCATATGCAAAACTTTCCATGTGTGTAGATCCCTCATCTGCCAGGCACAAAGCAGATGTTTGGAGAAGTAAAGTGCACAAATAGTTCATGTGTGCTGTGATTAGGTGTTGAAGGTGCCTGGGGCTAGCCAACTACCTGAATGGCTAATCTTAGGGAGGTAGAGTTAAAAACTAATTGTAGCTGAATTTGATGTCCCTCTGGTTTCTATGATAAACTGATGATTTTTCTGGACACAAGTAATCCCTGTAGGCTTAAGAATTTAAAGGTGTGATGAAAATTTTTTCCAAATATTCATAACTACGTATGTTCGCAATATTGAAAGGGGTTTTTGCCTGGAAATTTCTATGCCTGAAGAGGACAAAATTATCTTCTGGGTATTTTGAAATAAGAGAAGCCTCTGTCATTAAAAGAGATAAAAATATAAAACTTTTGAGAAAGACTGCTTCTACTATAGACAGTATTGTGCAAAACAGGGTTTACAGACTTGTATCCCAGTTTTAGTTGTCAGCTGTTTAATTAAAAGAATGGTTTCTGAAGGAGGCTTGTACTTCCATTCTTACTATAATTATAGCCTTATTTTGTCTGCCTCGGCAGTGTGAAAATATTTTAAAAACAAAGATACTGTAAACTAATTACTAGCTTAGACACTAATGTCCCACATAGCTTTACAGAATCAAGGAATAGCTGAGGTTGGAAGGGATGTCTGGAGATCATCTAGTCCAACCTTCTTGCTTAGAGCAAGTCAATAAAATCAGCTTGATCAAGACACTGTCCAACTGGATTTTAAATTTAACCAAGAATGGAGGCCCTACAGCCTCTCTGGGCAACCTACTCCGGTGCTTAACCACCACCAAAGAAGTTCTTGTTTATTTTATGTTTAAGTGGATCTTCTGGTATTTCATTTTGTTCTCATTGTGTCTTCTCCACTTACTGCAGACCAGTGAAGAGAGTCCAGCTTTATTTTCTTTTTCCCTTCTCTTCAGGTATTTATACACGCTCATATGGTGGACTGACCTGACCGGTCGCCAGGTGCTCACCAAGCCACTCCATCATTCCCCTCCTCAGCTGGGCAAGGGAGAAAAAAAATATAATGAAAGGCTCATGGGTTAAGATAAGGACAAGGAGAGCTCACTCACCAGTTACCATCATGGACAAAACAGACTTGACTTGAAGAAATGAATTTAATTTATTACCAATCAAGTCAGAATAAGATAATGAGAAATAAAACCAAATCTTAGAATACCTTCCCCCCACCCCTCCATTCTTTCTGGGCTTAACTTTGCTCCCAATTTCTCTACTTCCACCCCACAGTGGTGCAGGGGAACAGGGAATGGGGGCTGCAGTCAGATCATCACACTCTCTGCTGCTCCTTTCTCCTCAGGGAAGGAGTAGCACTCCTCACATTCTTCCCCTGCTCCAGTATATGGTCCCTTCTGTGTGGTGCAATCCTTCAGGAACAGGCTTCTCCAGTGTTGGTCCTCCATGGGGTCACAAGTCCTGCTTGTGTCCAGCAAGGACTTCTCACAGGGTCACGGCCTCATCTGGGCATCCACCTGCTGCAGCGTATGGTCCCCCATGGATTATGAGAGAAATACATTTTCTTAATGAAATTAATTTGCTAAGAAAACTTTAAGTCTTATTTCCTGACCTACCTTAAGTAGTTATGTATGGAGAAGGTAACTCTTACAACTCATTATCTGGCTGGTACTTGCAGCTTCTCTAATGTGTTCAATTTTCTCATGAGTACAAGTTGCTTTAGTTTCCTGAATACTCTCTTTCTTGCTATTTCTTTTTAAGCTGCAATACCCTACATATAAACCATCTAGATAAAGACCTGCATCCTGAATGCTGTTACTGTGGGAAGTTGTGCATTTTGCTGTGGTACTTGGTGGGAAAATTACAGAATGTGCAACCAGGCCAGTAAGTAAAATCAAAGTTTGCCAAGCATTTCCTTTAGGAAAGTTTATTTTAAAGCTCTTTTAACACATAATTAGGCTATCTCAGCAAGGCATGCACCTTCCTAACGCAGTTATAAGAAAGCTGTTTAGTTAATTGCTAGTAGTTGTCTAGACATCCTATTGGAATCTCCCGAGTTGAAATTTAATTAAATTGAAGGAATCTCTATGTCTCTAGAAATAGAAATATTTGACTTGAGTGTCTTCTTGAAGATGTGGTTTGCAGAAGAACTTAAACCTCCTCCTATCCCTACAGGAACTGTATCTTCTTTTTGAATTAGATCCTGAATAGACAGGATGCGGCCATATCAACAAGTCTGTCCAAGTTCAAGTGTTTGGACAACAGTCTCAGGCACATGGTGTGACTCTTGGGGTGTCCTGTGCAGAGCCAGGAGTTGGAGAGTTGGATTTGATCATTCTGATGGGTCCCTTTCAACTCAGTATATTCCATGGTTCTGTGATTCTATGACAACGATGCCCCTGGCAAAAGAATCAAATACGAATTGTGTAAAATTGCTTTCCTATACACTCTAAGATCCTACTGAGATATATGGTATCTTTTCTAAGAGAATATATTTGGAAGAAAAAAGTATCTATAGCCTCTTGTAGGCAAAGAAGGGTGATAATATCACTCACTTTGGATAAAGCAATTTTAGTCCATAATATAGTACCTATTACCAGGGGATCAGATCCAGCCAGCACAGGTTTAGGAAAGGCAGGTCCTGCTGGACCAGATGATCTCCTTTTATGACCAGTGGCCCACCCAGTGGATGAGGAAGGGCTGTGGATGTTGCCTATCTGGCAGCAAAGGCTTCAATACTGCTTCCCACAGCATTCTCCTGGAGAACCCATGGCTTGGACAGGTGCACTCTTCACTGGGGTAAAAACTGGTTGGATGACCAAGCCCAGAGACTGATGGTGAATGGAGTTACAGCAAATTGGTGGCCTGTCACCAGTGGTGTTCCCCAGTGATCAGTATTTGGGCCAGTCCTGTTCAATATATTTATTGATGACCTGGATGAGATGATAGAGTTGCACCTTCAGTAAATTTGCAGATAACACCAAGGTGGGCGGGAATGTTAAATTGCTAGAGGATACGAAGGCTCTGCAAAGGGATCTGGACAGGCTGGGTTGATGTGCTGAGGCCAACTGTATGAGATTCAACAAGGCCAACACCAGAGAGACAGGTTATTCCAATACCCTATGGCATTTAAATTATAACCCAACCCCAAACACCAGTAGGGAGTGACTCCATTTCATAAACCATATTTTCACCTGTGCTCTTATATCACAATCTTCATGTTCTTTTGAGGTCTCCTTTCAAGTCTTTCAACACCTACCCTTCTTATCCTGTCTGAAATACTTAAGCCTCTGTTGGTAGTTTTGTACTGCAGATGAGCTCAAATCCAGCCCAGGGCCATTGTTTACAAATGTGAAATAGCTAAAACTTCTTCTATGAGGAGCAGTAGGAGGAGACCTATATTAGCTCTCAGCTCTTCTAACACCACTAGAAAGGATATTTCTGTATTTGTGGGGTTTCACTTGGGCAGTTTCTCTTCTATAGGATTATCTTATTTCTTCCTGTAGTTACTCACCCCTGACCATGTTGGCTTCCAGAAATAGGATGCCAGTTTCCAGGCCTGGGACGAGAGGGAGCTCTGGGGCCATATCTGCTTGTGATAGTGCTTGATTTGTGGGGCATGGGCTGTGTTTGAGGCACTGAGTTGCTAGCTGAGGGAGGAGATGAGCAGGGAAGACACAGTGACAGGGTCTCCACAGAGTGTTTGCAGAGATGAGCCCCAAACCACACAATACAAAGAAGGTGACCCAGGTAGACACCAGGCTTGAAAGTAGTGACTCCCAAGAAGGGGGAGGCTAGAAGCTTCTAGCTCAGCAGCTGGAGAAGGCTCTTTCTTCTCCTTGATCTTCATGTACAAAATGGGAACTGTGCCGTACTAGCCAATGCATGAGAATGAACTGCATTGAGTCAGACATCAGAGCCAGCTGGGCCTCAACAGAGCGCTGGTACCAAGAGGAAGTGATGGGCATTAGTGGCTGGAGATTAATTTTTACGTTGGATAGAAGCATCAAGCTGCCAGTCAGACCTGCTGTTACAAGAGGTTTGTAGCTTGCTGGGGCCCGGATCCAGCATGTTTTATGTGACTGCTAAAATTCATTTGCCCTTCAGAGCGCTACCCTTCGCTGATTGCCTGCAGTGCATTCATGACAATACCAAGTGACGCCTGGAACAAATTAAGAGAGACTGTGAAGCTCTGAAAGCAAAAGTGAAGGATGTGAGAGCTCAGGTTGTCTTGTCTTCAGCCTCAGGGGTGAAAGGGAAAACTTGTGTAGGAATGGATGCCTCTTGTAAATTAAGAAGTGGTGGTGTGGCTGGAGTTGCACAAGGTGCTTTGGCTTTTGTGACTATATTTCCCTTTTCAAGGAATGGCAGATGGGGTCCCTATGACAAAATTAGATTAAACCACCTTCAGCTATGGACTTGACAGAATGTAAAGGGCTTTAAACCAGACACAAGGTGACAGCAGTTTAACAACAGAGAAAAAATAGAAGTTAGGAGTGGTGAATACATGGAGCAAGGTGGTTGAAAAGAGCACCCAGGAAAAGTGAAAATGTTCACAAGAGCACTTGCATAAGTGCATGCAAAGTGCAGAAACAAATGAGACACAGGAGCTCGGTGTGTTGGTGCAGGGCTGTGATGACTGTGGAGTAACTGAGACACTGTGGAACAGACTGTGTGACTGCTCACAGGCGGTCTGGGAAGGATGGTTTGGAAGGGAAGGAGTGGTGGTTCCTTTCAATGAAGGAGTGCTCCAAAAACCATATGTGAGATTTTGGAGTGAAAGATGTGGCAGTCTGGGACACAGACTTGTACCTGACTGCCATTAGGTACTGACCCTTCAGGATGAAAACCAGACAAGTTTTTATCCTTTTGCTAGTAACCAGATGCTTTAACTGCCAAATGAAATAATGGCAGCAAGGCTTTTAGACCACAGCAATAACATAGTTGCTTATGAAAACACAGAACCTCATGTGCCTCAGGTGCCATATTCAGGTTCTTAACTGTGTTGTACTTTCCATTTACATCTTGCCCATGTCTGGCTCTCTGAAGTGTCGTGAGGACAGTCCAGCTGTAGCGTTGGGAATGAAGTGTTGTTGTCAGCAACACTTCTTGTGGGTTATCTAAAATAGATGCATTCTGATTTCACACCTTCTTGGGTATGTCTCTTTGTGAAGCTGAAAAGTGTTAATCCTGCAGAGTCCCATTGCCAAGTCAGTGCAGGAGTTGAAATGGGATCAGAAGTCTCTCGGTTACTTCCCCTCTTTTCATTCCTCCAGAGTTAGTATAGGTGAATCTGCTTCGTGAGCTGGTGCTGGTAAAGTACAGCTGGCTCTTAATGAATAGAGGTCATAGTGCCAAAAAGCCATCCTGCTTCACATTAGGTTTTTTCCCCCCACTCCTTCTGGAAAAAGGAAGAAATTTCCAAGCAGAAGGGATATTTGCAGAATGTTTTGTAGTTTATGCTATAACTTCCTTTCTGGAATATTATAACAAATGTGTCTAGCAGGTGCAGACATTAAATCAGGAGGTAAAAATTTAAAGAAAATCTCTAGTAACTAGTAAATATGTATTTCAGTTTACTTAACACCTGCTCAAATCTCTGACAGCTGAAATCAGAATGCCTATTAGGACACGATGTAATTTTCATGTCTTTCTCAGCTGAGGTTTGTTGTAGAAATGGGACCAACTATTCAGTCTTTCTTCACTCTCACTTGCTTTTAAAGGACTGCAGCTTACTACTGTAGGTAGGAGAAATCAAGTACTGGGACATATTCTTCTGGGAAAACCCAGTAATAGATGATTCTGGTACAGGATGCTGAAGGCTTTTCCAAGGAATTCTTTTCTAAAAACTCAGTTTGCTACAGTCCTGCCACCAAAGTCTGCGGCGGTGAGGGAAGGATGCTACGCAATCAATATGATTGGTAAAGCAAGCTTCGATTTATTCCCGAATAGCGCAGCCTTTTATGCACACTAAGTACAATAGGTATAGTGTGAGTGACAATAATGCCTTATGCACAGTATCTGCGTATGTTCTGTCCTTGCTGTATCTTTCTGTATCTTTCTTCTGTCCTTGATGTATCTTTCTGTGTTCTTGCTGTATCTTTCTTCAGGGTTCTTCCTTGTCCCACAGCCTTTGCCAAGGATTCAGTGATCTTGCCAGTTCCGCTATTCTATTCTTTCAGCATTGCACAGCACAATCGTCTGTGCCTGCCTGCACGTCTGCAATATGGAGTGCGGCCTGCTCTGCTTAGCACAGAGATTGTCTGTAATGTCAAGCCATTCTCCAACATTCTCCAGTCTTTCTCAGCTGAGGTTTGTTGTAGAAATGGGACCAACTATTCAGTCTTTCTTCACTCTCACTTGCTTTTAAAGGACTGCAGCTTACTACTGTAGGTAGGAGAAATCAAGTACTGGGACATATTCTTCTGGGAAAACCCAGTAATAGATGATTCTGGTACAGGATGCTGAAGGCTTTTCCAAGGAATTCTTTTCTAAAAACTCAATTTGCTACAGTCCTGCCACCAAAGTCGAGGTGAAAATATATCTGAATAAGTTCAGTTATTTGCATGGTCTGCTAGACTGGAAAATGACTAAGTTTTATAAACAGTAAAAACATGAGAAAAGCATCAGCTTTTACTATGCTATTTGCTAGCATGTCTTTCTGCTTTTATAGGTGGCTCTGTATGGTGGTCTTGCCTTTGGAGTACTTTGTATTCAAAGAAAATTAATCTTGAATTACAAAAAAGCTTTAATATTGTGTAACATAAATTGGCTTCTACAGCCACGGTGGCTAAGAGTCTTAAAGAGCCCTTTGCTTCCTGACTTGCTGATATATAATTCCAACATGTTTATGCTTATTTAACTTTGGAATTGCACTCAAATTTCATACTCTATTATGAAAATATGTTGTTTAAAAAAAAAAAATCTGAATTGCTTTCTAAATGAACAGAATTGGCAGGAGTTTTACAACTGAATGAGGGCTTGAAAGTCTAGTTGATTAGTAAGATCTTGCCCTGCTAATTGAGTTTATATTTTTCAAAGTATTCAAACCAGTAATTTTTCTTCTGTGTCTTTAATATTGCTTCTTAAGGAGAAGAACTGAAGTCTTCTGAAATCTGAAAGGTGGAAGAATGGTTTACCTTGCAAATTTGTGCTGGAATCAAAACTGCTGAATTAATATTTGTGTTACTATGTTGAAAAAGTTATCAGTGGAGGGACTACTTTATTCCACAAAGGAAAGAGTAGACGGTGTTTAGACAAGACTTACAGCTGATTTTAGAAAACAAGCAAACTACTTCTTGTGGGTTGTGTTGGTTTTGGTTTTTATTTAGATTCATGACTTTCACAGAAATTTTCTTTACCAGTGGGAGGCTTGCAAGGATATTTTTTCAATAGCTTTCTTTTTTTTTTTTCTGAAACATTTTGGTATGAAGCAAAACTCAAGAAGTTTACTTCCTCTGTAAGTCAAAAGCCTTGTAAGTCTACTTCTTAAAAGGCACAAATACGATTCCAAGTATATCCTAAGACAATTCTCCCACAAAAGATGTGAGAAAAGACTGCTAAAAAATGATGCCAAAGTTTTACTGGTCTAACAGGAAAGAGCTAAAAGCATTGTAAAACTGAAGACTATTTCCTTACAGTAACGATAAAGTAATTTAAAAATTGCAGACCACAATTGCTGGCATATGACTGCCATTCATTATTTGCCTTAAACAGAACTTCAGCAAACTATAAACAAATCCATACCATTGATTGTATGCATACTTGACAACTCTGTAATTTACATCAAATATTGCATATTTCTGTAACTTCCATAATCACCATGGCTGGAGCTTTCATTTTATTTTAGAGGGCATGAATATTGGTGGTAAATATGCAGAGTTGACTTTATATGTATAATTGTAATTTTAGGCATATGTATTATTTTGTACATGACTGTAGTTGGTAATCCAGACCACTCAGTAATGTGATTTACTGTTTAGTATCATTTCCTGAATGCTTGTTCAGAGGTGGACTTGCAAGGAAATTTGTTTACCAAGGCACTGAGGGGCTTAGGAAGCCAAACATCCACTGTTTAATTTTCTCTTTGTAATTATGAAATCTGATAGGACCAACAGATTCTCCCTGGGGGTGGTGAAGAGTCAGTGTGGGGAAGCTGATTTATTTTTGTCCTGTGGACTCTGAAATGAGGCTGTTGAAGCACCTCCTCTGAGAAGACTGACCAGTGCAGCCAATTATTATCCGAGGAAGGAACACTTAGAGGAAATTCAAGATGGTGCTTTTAAGGATGCAGACTTAAATAGTAAGCAGTTAAGGTGGATAACAGCAATGAATAGGTGAAGTCTCCCCTGTCCCAGGTGGATGAGAGAGAGAGAAACCTCGTGGGTGGAGAATTGAGATGCCTTTAGACTGTGTTCAATAAATCTGAAGTTTCTGCTGCCTGAGAATGACTGAAGTCTGTCTCAATCTCTCCCAGACATAAAACTGCTGTGCAATCTTTTTTTGGGTTTTGTGGTGTATTGTTGTGGTTATTGGTGAGGTTTGGGATTTTTTGGTTTTTGTTTTTGGTTTTTTTTGGTACTCAGTGAAATGCTCCTTTTGAACTTTTAAGTGGTGGACAGCTGCCAAATTGTGTATTGCCTGGAGACTACCACCAGATAGCAGTGTTGTTTCTGTGCTTAATGAGGCAGGACTTGATCTTTAGCAAAGTATCAGCCTTGTATTAAAGGAAAGACTAATGGAATTGACTTCCTTCTTGGTAAAGGCTGGTGAGTCTTTGGCTCACATATCTTATTAGAGCAATTAAAGTTAAATTTTTAAAAAAACAAACCCTGGAAATTATGTATTAACTGATTTTGATGTTGAAATCAAATACATGGTGTCAGGAGATACCGTGACAAGTTTGGGTCCATTTGGTATCCTTTCTATAGTAATGTTGTAGCTTTATAATAGCATAATATGAGGCGCGTGCCCAATAAATGAAAAAAACAAACTACTCTGCACAGTTCAGTCCATATTTCACAAATGTAACTTCAGTTTTGAATTAAATATCCATTTCTTCTACCCTCAGTCTAAGTGTATGTCTGGTTGTCGGGGTTGGCACTCGATGCTGGAGTGTGACTTCTAAGAATTTTTGTGTCTGCAGGGTGCAAGAGTCATAACCTGTGAACTGTTCATAATTTCTTTTAATAGTGCAGTTTTTGACTGCATGTTGCAAAATTAACTGTGATGTCACCTTGCCAAAGACTAATGCAGAAGTTCCAAGAGTGAATACAGGAACTAAAATATTACTGGCTATGCAGTTATCTTTGGACAGTCTCCAGGCTGAAGATGTTTTTTCATTGTAAACTATTAGAGGTCTCAGTGTGAGACCATTTCTTTGGACCCACCACAGGGACCCCATGAGTGCCAAACCTAGAGGGGGAGGAAAATTATTGTCAAATACTCAAGGAAACCCAGCAAGTGTGGTCTCATCACCACATAAATCCCCACGTAAGTCAGTTTTGCTGCATGGTTTCTTTGTTAAGGCCTCTCTTTAACGCTGCAGTGTCAAAAATTTGAAGTCAGAACAAAAATGTGTGAAAGATTGCCTTGGGCAAGTGGATTTTCAACTCTGAGAGCAAGTGCAGTACATATTTGTTCAAACGGATGAACACTTTAAAATTAACTTCATTATTTTCTTGTTTAAGAATAGCTGGTTTACTCCCAGTTATTCAAAGTGTGATGTATTAGCATGTGTGTTGCTCATCAGTAGCTACTGGCACTAAAATGTCATTGTTGCATGAAAGTAGAAAGAGGACCAAATGATTGATGAGGTGTTTCGTTTTATATGTGCTACAAGGATCAGGACCTCTGAAACTCTGCCTGTATCAGAAATGTAAGCAAAGCTTTCCTCCCAAGGAATTGACTTAAAGATGATGAGTGGGTATCTTACAGTGGCCAGTAGGTCTTACTATCTTGTCCTTGAGAGTACCAAGAAGCGCAGACACCCCTCCTCCCCAGCCCAATTTCAGACTGGCTTTTGGTAGTTCTCCCTCATCTCTTAATGTGCCACCTGTGACCTTTCCAAAGCACCAGCTTCTTTGACCAGACTGGGGAAGCTCAAGCATATTTATAGTCATCCTTGCACCTTCCTAGAATATCCCCTGGAGTCATGCTCTAGAAGGCATAGGATACGTGTTTGAATGTATTCTTTTAAATAAAATAGCATTTTAACTATTTTTTGCCCCTACTCATATCTCTGCCCTTAGCAAGTGTAGTTTTCTAAGTATATAATTCTGAGGTGTTGCGTGTATACTCTGTGTTGAACTAAATGTGTCAATCTTTCAGTCAGAGCAGTACCACTGAATCTTGGGATGGAAGTGTGCATATAGGAAACTCTTCACTTGGGCTAGTACAATTCTCTCACTTCTTCCTGCTCTCTTCAAGTCTTTCTCATTTATCCTGGAAAATAAGAAGAGAAAAACTGTTATGACAGCAGCAGTTAGCTTAAAATTTGTATTTGCAAGCAGGTTTGAGAGATGTCATGCTCTTTCACTGTTTCCAGCTATACTTTCTCCAGTGTGGTGTGGGAGTGACTGCAGAAGCAGGGAGAGAGGAATAATGAGTGCTATGCTGAAGTTCTCGCCAATTATGTGATGGCCTCTTTGTTTGGAAGAGAATTTTACTTGCCTAAAAATTAGGGTAAGTACATTGCAGCAAAAGGAATCTGGTATGGTATCTCCCAAAATATCTGCCAAGTCCCACTGTAGAAAAGCTGAGGAAAGAACACTTGGAGAAAGGCATTGTTAGTGCTCTGTGCAAAATCTTTTCTAACTGACCTAAAAGGGCAGAAACCAGCAGGGATAAAAGCTGTAAGACTGCTAATACAGTAGGAACAACAGAAGCACTCAATGTGTTTGAAAAGGGGAGAACAGAGGGACATTCTGTCATAGTTGGCAACCTCCTATTTTTCTCTTGAAATGAAAAAATGAGAAACAAACAGAGAGCTTGTTGGTGCAACTTGGATATGGCGTTATTTTGCCCTAATATTTAAAAACCTGTCAATTTCCTACCCCCTGTCCCAAATAACCCAATCCACCCTGCTGAGAAAACCTCAAAAACCCAACGCCATAGCCTGAGGAGACACTGCTGTGAGCATAACTGCATAACTCCTTGCTTAGACACCTACCTGCTGGTTTGGGACAGCAATGCTGTGGCCTTCTGGACCACAGAAAATTTTACGTTATCCTGTCCAGGTCCATGGAAGCCTTTTGGTGACTCTCAGATGTGGTGTGTATATTCCTAGCTTTTTGACTGTACCACAGGCTCCTTTGGTGAAGTCCCACTTTCTGCTTCTCTTCTCCTAATACCCCCTTCCCTAGCAGTCTGGAAACTTCCCTTGTCCAAGAGAATTGGACGTAAAATTCTCATATACAGCTCATATACACCCCAAGTAATTACCAGCTGGTAACCAGTAGCATTTGAAGCAACGATGTGGCTGGCACAAGTGATCTTAAACAAGAGTTTGTTAGATCTTTAATGATGAGGGAATGAGTCTGATCCTGATAATCATTAGCTGGTGAGGATCTGCTTAAAGCCCCTGAACAGAAGAGAAAACAGATGTTCTTGTTGGCTTGTACAATGCTTGGTGGGATGCTCCATCCTACTGTGCTGGGAGTCGGTCAAAATACACATGGTGATTCAGTGAAGGAACTGAGGAGCTTCAGTTGCTTTTAGGCTCCCAAGATCAGTTAAAGGTGACTTACTAGCCAAAAAGTAAGTACACATACATAGTAGAAAAAGACAGGGTAGGGTGCAGCAACTGGAAGCTAAAGCCATACTACAGCAGACTGAAAAGACTCTTTTAGTAGTGGAAGAAATTAACCTTTGGAAAAAGTGATGAAAGGGTACTGGTGACTTCTGTACCAACTCAGCTGCTCATTCAAGGCTGCTCGTCTTTCACACAGGATTTTTCTGATTTTCAATAATAAGCCTTATGACCCATACTTAGACATTTTGTTGGACCGGCCTTCTCTGGGCTTAATGCATGAACACTAATGCCTCAAGTCTCTGCTCCATACATCAGCTTCAGTTCTGCTTTTGATTCTGTTAATGTTGCTCATGGCCCCTGAGCATGGCGCTGATGGAGAAAATTGGCCTACCATTTCTAAAATTTATGGTACTGGTTGAATTTTGAACTGACATTTGACATTCCAAAAGTGAAATTTGGAAAGGTGTGCTTTTTTTCTACAACATAGATTCTATATTTGTTGGCTTCAAACATAATTGGAGGCAAACTACTGAAGCCAGTGCTTTCTTGTTGTATTTTTGATGAGGAAAATGATGACAGCCTTAGGGGCTGGGATCAGGATATCATATGTTTTTTAAAGACCTCTAATTAGTAAAATGGTAAAAATGGTCTAAAAACAGAGAGGTTGGATGGTGAAAGAGATTTTTTAGCAAGACCACTGATTTAAAACAAACTATCTCTGGAAAAAAAACTTACCCAAGGGTTAGCATTGGGTTTTTGCAGCTGACAAGACGGTTTCTTTGTCTCTGTTGGAGATCTCACCTTCTTTTCCATTTCGCTCCCAGTCTTTCAACTCACATACACCTTTGCTTGGTTTTACTGGCATTTATCCAGTAACCAGTTTGTGTCATACTGCACAAAAGCACTTTACTTGCAGAAGGTAGCTGAGGGTATGGCTGCTGTCGTGTACATTGTTGAAGTCTCTTTTCAGTCTTTCTCTACTACAACATCATAACATCCTTGTTATGATAATGATGGATGGGAATAATTAAGAAATTACATTTTTAAAATGGGTATTTATTATGTACAAGTGACAATAATTGTCTTCTCTGGCCTGCAGTATTTCTCAAAAATTATGCAGTAGAAAAGCAGAAGCAGTTTTCTTGAAACTACTGGTTTGTGATACTTTTGGCTGAAAATCTAGAAGTGGTTTAGCCTTGAAAAATACTAAAAGTTGAAAGCAGAACTGATGGAAATCAAGATTAACCTTCTAGTTTGGCTAGCCTAAATTTGTAATACTAGTGAATTTTTTAATGATCATTCTTAAACTAAACGGAGCCCCTGCATTATCTGTGGGTAAGTGCTTTTCTTTCTCCTGAAACATAATTTTAGACTGAGTTGAAGTTGGCATCATTCCCTGTGTTCCCCATGATATCAAAGTGCACCATATATTTTAACTTTTTAGTAGCTTCTGCCAATGAAAACATAAGTCTAATTAATAGTCTCAGCAGTTTAGCTGCCAAGGGTTCCTGGCCATAATTCTTAGTTTGTTTTATACTGCAGATGCATACTTCTGAATCTTGTTAACAATTTTGTTTTTTGCCTTGCCAATGATTAAAGGCTACTGCTGGCCAAAGAACTAGCCCTACTCAAAGCAAAAAAAAAAAAAACAAAACCCTGGCTATGAAAAGGTTAATTTGATTCTGAAAAAATATTTTCGAGACAAAACAGGAGCTAAGGACAAAAAAGGAGCTAAGATCCTTGTTGAGGTTAAAGCACCATCTCACATATCAGTCAATTAATTTTTCTAAAATAATTTTGTCTGTAGAGTTGTATTGCAGATGGAGTGTGTTCTGATGCTGAAAAATGACTCTACATAATAAACACAGGGGTTAGCAGCTTGAAGTCTTATCTCTTTGCTCTCAGGAGCATCATGTAATTAATTGCCCTAATAATCTCAGCCCTAAAAGACTAGTAAAATCTCTTCTACAGTGATAGATGCTTTGTAATTATTCAAGTATATATGTGTTTCTAAATATATGATCTGATTTCTGACTGTAGAGGTAGTTTGAGAAGTGCAACTCTAACACAGGACCTTTAGGAAAAGGTAATGTTTCTTGCCAAAAAAGTATGTCTGGTCTCCCTGGAATTTTTTCATTCTCTATTTGTGGGGTTAGACCACACAGAATGGTTTTCTATTATTGACAACTGAAATTGGCTGATGAACTTGCTTTTGCTGAATTTGATATTAGACAAGTGTTTTCATATCCTGTAGAAATGTTTCATTTTTTTCCCCTGCCTTGCCTTCATGGTAGTCTTGCTAATGTAACATAAGCTGGATATTGGGGTGGCAAGACTCTGATGTCTCGTTCAGCTCCTTACTTTTCTTCCAAAGAAGCTTTTGTTCTGCTTATATAATTTTTCTGTGACTGAGCCTCCTGTGGAAGGCGCAGTGTGGGTGGTTCAAACACTGTTATCTGATCAGATGCTGTTTACGTAGGGCATCTGATTAATGAGCACATGTCTGAGTGGGATTAATTCTGTAATAAGCACCTTGGACAAACACAAATCTAAGGAATGGATTCAGGACATCTTATTCTGCCATCATATTCTGTAGTGCTTAGTGACTGAGTTGAGTGAAATTTCAAATAGGTTTTCTAGCTCTGAGGTTTCCATCTGTATCTGATGTCTTTTTTAGTATTGTCATTTCAATACTTTCTCTACTTTTTCAGAACAATAATGATTTGAAGAGGACAAATTAAATGTTTTAGTGCTATTTATTTAGTGCAGCGTTCTGTGGGTACTTGAGATGTCCCAGCAGGCAGTGCCTAAATGTGTCTGAAATTTAACTTTGTCTCATTTTTAAACGTGAGTCTCCGCCTTCCTTCCTGTCTTTCTTTGTTCACCTGGTAATACACTTCTTTTATAATATCTAAATGTTCCTTGTACACGTTTTGTATTTATTGTACTCCTTTATACTATGTCAGCTCTATCAAAAGAAGATCTGAAGTGCTCATGTAATTTGGGAATCTCTCTTTGCTTCAGTTTTTTAATAAATTCTATAATAGGCTTAGGTCTTAGGAGGATGATGTTTCCTATTTTTAGAAACACTGCTATATTTGATGAGTCATAGGATTGTCATCTTAGATATTTCTTCAAATCTTGCATTTAAAGGGAAAAAAAATCTTCATAGAAATAAACTTCCCAGATTAGAGTTTGTTAAATGCTCTAAACTGAACTTCTGCTGCCAGGACAAGTTTGCATCTAACTTGAATCTCAGAAGTAATTTTTGCTGTATCAAAGGTGTTGGTTTGAGTGCTTGGCAAGATAGCATGAGGGTCAATGACTTGTTCTTGTCACGACCATAAAGTTGGATTCCAGGAGTCTCTTGTTTAGCAACCAAATGGAGTGTGAATTAAACAAACATTCCTAATTTGCTGACCTCGTGACACCAAGAGGACCAGCCACACTGCTACAACAATTCCATCAGCCAGGCATCCCACCTGTCCCGAGAGGTAAAAGATGAGCTGTGGAGCACCTAGCCAGCTGCACAGACGTGGTTTGAAAAAGATTATTGATCTTGGTCTGTTACGATTTGTAAAGCTTGAGGACAGTGATTGCTTGCAACTTTGGCAACATTCTCTCCATGCTTGCACTCCCCACTGGACTTGCACCAGTAGAGAACCAAGAACTAATGGGATGAGAGGGGCTGGAGCTGTCAGTGCAATGTTTGACCTTGTATCTTAGCATGGTTGTGCTGTCTCAGGTGCACTTGCAGTAAAACTGGCAGTGTAAGACAATGTAGGGAGCCTGCATTGAAATCTGAACCTTCCAGGTGGGAGGTAAATCCCTATATGACGCAGTGTTTTTCCAAGTGTGGGAACTCTGGTGGAGAATAGTTTTCTGTGGGTCCATTTTGGTCCATCTTATTATTATTGTCACTAAGAATATGTACCTTCCTTTAAAGTCAACATTTCTGCAAATGGAGTTGTGTTTGTGCTATGACATGAGTGTAAGCTGTCAGAGGACAGTAGGTTACTACCTAGGGTTAAATTAAGCATAAAAACATAACTAGAGAAGAAATCTTGATAGAATCATGGAGAGGTTCCTGCTCTTAATTATCCTCAAATGGATCCTACCTCTAGGGGTCTTGAACTGCTGCAGGAAGAGCCTCTGCTGATAGGATGCCTGGGAGGTCAGCCTTTCCCAGGGAAGGCTTTCAAGTGGTGTTTCTTGGCCTCTGAGGCAGCTATGGAAGATGCTTCAAAACTGCTGAGCAACAGAACAGAAAGCCCTCCTGCTGGTACCAAGAACAAGTGAACAAGAAACTGCTTATTTTGCCTAAGTTTGATTAATAAAAAGCAAGTTGACAGCTTTTCATTGCTAGAATATTATTTTGATCAAATAAGCAGTAAGAAATAAGGGGGGGGTTTTGTCTTCCCTGCTAGGGAAACAGGAGGAAAAAAGAAAAGTAGTGAGAGAGAGCAAACATACTGACTTGCATCGTAAAACACTGAAACCACTTGAAACTATAAGCTTTCTGTCTTCCCACAACTTCTTACTATAATTCTTTTCCAGTTTAGCAGTTTACCTACAAACATACATCCATCAGGACTGTGCAACTCCCTAGGCAGGAGAGCTGGCAACAACTGTGTGTAGAGAAATCTGTGTTTGTGTGGAAAAACTGATGGGACATGCTATGCTGTGAAAAGTTGAACTGGAAAATCAAAACCTGACTGTCTCTAAAGAGAAATATAATCTATTTGCTCCCTGCAAGAGCTCACTAGATTTCACAGGCGAACAGTGGTACCTCTTTGCTTGTGTTCATGGCTGTAGTCTCTCATTCAACAAGAGCTGATGTAGTCCACCCGGAACTCAGTATCACTGCAGCTTTCTAGTAAACTACAGTGGGAGTAACCATATATAAAATCTCTCAAGTATCTCTTGCACTTGCTACTGTGTATGGACTTAAACTGTGTTCTCAAAAGCTTCAGTCTACAGCAGATACCATGCCAGAAAAGTTTAGAAGACAATCACTTTCTCACCCACAGGTTAGTACCCATGATTATTTTTTGCTACAAAATTTATTATAAAATTAACATTTAACCAAATAACCAATACCATTTGGCTTCTCTTTCCCACGCAGAATAATAGAATTAGTCATCTTAAAAAAAAATCTCTGTAGGTCACCTGGTCCAATCTCCTGCCTAGAGCAGAGTGAACTCACAGAATCACATGATATTCTAAATTGGAAGGGACCCAGAAGGATCACCACATCCAACTCCCAAGTGAATGGCCTGTACAGGGATTAAATCCACAACATGGCTGTTATTAGCACCATGTTCTAGCCAGCTGAACTAGATCAGGCTACCAGCACATCATGAAAGCACATCACCAACACATTATTTAGCTACCTCCCTGTGACCAGAAATGTTGAGTTGCTAGCTTTGAGCTGCTTTAGTGACAGCGTGCTAAATTTGTCACTGAGTAGTAGCAGCAAGTAGCTGCTTTATTAGCTTTATAAAGTTGCAGCTAATATTTAAAAATCAAATAATCAAACAAAAGCCATGAAAAATACCTTTGCCCCAAGTCTATGAGCATGTGCTTATGTGCTTTCCCTGAGTTGACACAACATACAGGTACAAGTAGCGCTGTGTAAGCAGAGCACTGTGTGGCAGCACCTAGCTGGCAGAGCTCTCTTGGACAAAAACTATACCACTACTGAATGTGATGAACTGTTTTCAACCTCTTTCTGAAGCCAGTATATGGAAAAAAATGCAAGCCTTATGTTGGAAAGCTTTTGTTTTTTCCTTCTTGAGTATGGGTTCTTATTGTGAGTTTGGAAAGGCATGCCTCTGCCACTAACTCTGCTGGTCTGAAAGAGGGGAAACCCTGTCAGTGTCTGTAAAGCTGCTTTCCACAATGTCAAGTAGATGGCAGGGTGTGGTAAATTAAAGAAAAAAAAAAGGCTTAGGAAATTCTTTAATTAAAGTAAGAGCTCCACTAATTATATCTGAGGCTATAAAGAGGGAGCCCAACACTGGATACATTTTTCAAACTGTTGGAAGAGAAAAAATTAATTGCAGTCCCAGTCACCAGCTGAGGTCATTTATTTAAAGGGAAACTGTGCTATGGTGCTTCATAGTTTATATGGCTGAGTATGCTTTACATAGCTGGACTTGTAATGTGATATTATGTTCTTAAAAGGAGACCATACTCCAAGGAAGTAAAATAAAAATTCTCTTGTGGGAGGTGGTGGCACTCTTCACTGAAAGCAAGTAGTCTGATTTCTTTTGCTGCTGTGCATCCTGGTGGCATTTTGAAAGCTGTTCAGTTCAATAATATGGGTATTGCATATGAGTTCCTCTTTTGGTCTAATAATGTGAAAGGCAGAACAAAATGTGGTTTGCTAAAAGTGCTGCAACTTGTGGAACAGTACGGACAGAATGTTGAGCTGCTCTTATTTTTGTGCAACACTGGCAAATTCAAGTCTTGATGGAAGGGACTACTTCAAACTCACCACTTGTACTGGAATTGGAATGTGTCAGGATTGTAGATTATAAAATCTGAACTGCAAATAGTAAATACAGACACTGTGTTTCTTACTGTGACCTCAACTGCTGGAGCCAGAGAACTGTCAGGACTCCTTAGGGAAAGCCCATGGAAAGAGAAGAACAGGGCAGGAGTATCCTGTCCACTGTCACAGCTTCCTTTCAGCAATGAGCTCAGAGTCAAGAATCTTCGCCGGGCTCGCTGTGCCGCCCGGGAGGCGAGCTTACGACTTGCTAAAGTGCTCCGCTGTGGAGCAGACTGTGGGTTCTGAGCACCCCGCAGCAAGGTGAGGATGGAGCTGTTTGCTCTGAGCCCCTCTCTGGGGCTGGCCGGAGCCGATGGTAACTTGAGTGACCCGTGGAGATAAAGGAGAGGGAGGGGCCCTTTGCANTCTCCGGCGGGAAAGTCCTCCCAGCTCACATCTTTATTTACTTTGAGAGCAAAGGCAGACTGGGTCACCGTCACAAAGAATAGATGTTTGTGGCTTTGTATAGGGCTAGTGGATATTGGCTATTACAAAATCTTTACCGAAGATGAGAAAGGAAAGAAGGATCTTGCAAAGTAGGATATCACTTAAGTAGTAGACCTTAAATAAGTATTTAGGAATGTGATATTGCTATATATTTCAGACTTGGTTTTAAGTTTCTCATCTCTTATTCTGCAAAGTGAATTTTGAGATAGAGAAGTTGCTCACAGCAATAAAGTTCAGTTTTTATCTATTGTGTCATACTGGAGGATATATGAAGAGGTTCTGACTTCTCATCAGCTCAAAGGTGTGTTTGTTTTGGTAGCAATTTGCTCACAGTGTTTTATGATGATGCAATGACAGAAATTGGTTGGTCTGTCAGTACAAACCTTTTAGGACAGATCATATTCCATCGGCTGACTTGCATGAAATTCAAATGTTAATTTATGTTTTTTGGAAAAGTACATGAAGCCAAAATTGCTATTTACAACATCTGGAGAGCATACTTACTGCACTTGGTTCAATCCATTCATCTGTTGGGATAGAGCTCATTGAGGGAAAAGGAGGAAAACATGGAGGGCAGCATAGGAACATTTCTTTTCCTCTCTGAACTTCCTCTCTGTTAAAGAAGTTTGACATTTAGGTGTAGAGCTGATTAAATCATTCCCAGAGTTTTACATCTGTATCACTGAACCAGCTCATGTGATTGGAGGAAAGAGGCTGAACAAAAAACCCAATGTAACTCCATAGTGTTTATTTCACACAATCTGTTACTGGGAGACTGAGGAGAAAGTTACAGAAAGCTCTGTATTCACTGTATATATTTATTGTGAATACCGGACAATGTTCTTGCATAGAGTAATAGACAGTAATATGAGAAACTAATTAAAAAGTTGTTTACTGGTTGTTGTCCAGTGCAGGTGAGTTAAAATTACTGTGGGAAATGAGGGAGAGAAATTGAGATGTTCCTGATTTGTTAACAAAGGGTTTTTCAGTCCTTCGTATTTTTTTTTTTAAAGCACTTATTGCCATTCACTTTTACCATAAATAGTTCAACAAATGGCTTCTTTCTGCAAAATGGAACTGAGATGGGCTGTTAATGATTGCTGAAAAATACATTTCAATAAAAGTATAACATTAGGCTAATTAAAAGCAGGGACTTGATGAAACAAGCGCTGAAGCTACCAACCCTTTTGTAAGAGTAAAAGTTTAAACTATCTTATTTGAATGTTCCTGTATAAGGAATGACTTTCCTGTGGTAAAATGCAACTGTAGAAGCGTAGCTGGAAAACAGAGGGTAATATATACAGACAGTTATCCAGATGGAATGGAAAGATTTATTCATCACTTTATAAATGTATCAGATTTTAAATATATATTTTATGTTATCTACACTTGTGATGGCTCTGTGCTGATGTATCTGGGGAGTGGAAGCTCCTAATTCATCACAATTTTTGAGAGGTCCTCAACTACCATGGCAGGTATGAGACTGCAGGGAAAATGAAGATTTTTCAATCCTCATTTATTTTGTATACTTTAGGGAGTAGAAAGCATTTCCCTTCCCTTTGATAAATCTATTTATGTATGACAAAGTAAGAAAATGAAATCTGAAAAGGAGAAATGAACAGAACATTGGGATAAATTCTTTGTAACTGGATATGCAAGTTCATGGTTTTTGTGGGGTTTGTTTGTTTGTTTGGGGTTTTCTTTGGTCTGAGAGGGGGTTTGTTAGTTTTCCTACTACAAAACTGGACACACTATCCCAGATGTGCTTTTACAAATAGAAAATAGAAGGGAATAAAAAATTCCATTAGCCTGCTAGCATGTATTGCAGCATGTAGGTGACTTTCTTAGCTGCAAGAAAGAGGACACTGATGACTGTTTTTAACTTGTGTCTATCAACACACCCAGATTTTCTCTGCATAGATACTCTCTAGCTTATCAGCCCTTGGCCTGTACTGTCGTGTGGGGTTATTTCATCCCATGTGCAGGGCTTCATACTTGCATCTGTTTAACTTCTCAAGATTTCTTGCCAGCCCATTTTTCAAGCTTGTACAGGCTCCTGAGCAGCAACTTGCTCTGGTGCACTGAGTGATTCCAATCTGGTATCTTATTTGCTGAGAGTGAACTCTACCTCCATCCTGGTCATTGATAACAACATCAAGCACTACTGACCACGTCGTCATTCTTTGAGGGATTTCCCTGCTATGTGACTGCCCGTTGGACATTGTTCAGTAGTCCTGTCACGGACTGGAGTTTGATTGACTGGCCCATGTGTCTCAAGAGTCTTTTGATACCCTTCTTTAAGGTGAATACATAATTTGTCTTTTTATAGTATTGGGAATCTCCTCTGATCACCATGACCTTTCTTTGAGTCTCTATAAGGAATGATTGCATCAATACAAAGGTTTTAGGGTCCTCCTTGTCTGCAGAAATATAAATCAGCTTCTGCCACTGTTACACTCCTGAAAGGCAACAACAGATGGAGCAACTATTACTGGCTTGCCGTTTCTATCAGGAAGAGATGTCTGGCAGAAGTAGAAAAGGAGAATTCTGAAGGCCTTTCTGGGTGGAAATACCAGAGCAGAAAAGCCTAGCAGCCTAGCTCTGGCATCATGGGTAGTTAAAACACTGTGTGTGTGTGCCTATAAATAAAGATAAGGAAAACATTGCATGCTAATGAGGTTCTTGGTTGGTTGTGGGGTTTTCTTTTTGTTGTTTGTTTGGGGTTTTTTTGTGGGAGTTTTTAAATTATTATTTGTTTATAAGCCTCTCAGTAGTTACACTGAATGTTTAAATAACTGACCAAGCACTTTAAAGCTGTTTTGGTTCTCTGCAATTGCAAGTGCAAAGGAGCCAGAAAATGTGTAAGACACTGCTCTGTGTTCCTCTGCATGGTATGGCTCGACTGTTGAAGGGGAGGGGTTCTGGGTGGTTTTTGGAGAATTTGCTTTGGGAAAATGTCGTGCACTGTCCCGTCTGGAAAAAGAGCATATGGAGCTTTTCAACTGCAGTAGGAGCTGCACATTCCCAGTGTGTGAGTGTGGCTTAGCTTGGTTTGGCTTAGATGGGTGTCTGATGCAATTTGATATTCCATTAAGTTTCAGTAGCATATACTAGCTGTATTTCTCTCTGCCTTTGGATTCAGAACATGTACAAAGAGACTTAACTCTGTACATGTTGTAATGTTAAGTTTTAAAGCAGTTATTTTGCAAATGATGCTTGAACCATGCTATAGAGAGGTTGTGAGGACAGAACAAGTCATTGTTAATGTCGAAGTGCATTTTACTCTAGTTGACTTTACAAGAGGCTGCCATATCATGTTTGCATTGAAGTTGGAGAACTGGAAAGACTTGCAGATAGATTTGGTTCTGCAAGATACTAGAAAGTTGTGGGGGATCCAACACTTCAAGGAAAAACAAAAGCAAGTTTTTATTGCAGGCTATGTCACTGTGGCTTACTGAAGTCCTTCCTCAGAAAGGAAGTGTCTGAATTACACCAGCTGGCCATTGTGCTGGCATTTGTTAAGAAGATGCATTGAGTTAAAACAAATAACAAATTCACAGGCACTTTACTGATCAGCTTAAAGTATTCTGTTTGGTTTGTTTATTTGTTTCCTTTAAGGAACAACCAAAATAACCTGTCCTTGAACATGTGAATGTGGGGAATGATTCTGTCCTGAATTGCTACAAATGATCCTCTTCAATTTTTAACTTCTGTGAGAAAAGATAAGCTAAAAATGTGTCATGGGGCAGATGAAATCAACATACTGCGACATTATAATGAGTTGAAAATCTGATGTCAGTCTGCTTGTAAATTCAGGCCAGCAGGAGCTGTGCATGGTTCGTTTACAAATAATAAGATCATTTGGCCAAGGTGTAGATCATGTTACAGCATGGGATCTGGGTGCCTTGTGCCAAAAGCAAGATTTACAGGGAAGCAAACCTACAAAACTGCTGCTTCCAAAGCACATGCTGGGAAGCCTCTCTGTAAGGATTAGATATGTAATGAGGTGCTTATTCTCTTCAAGCCTAGGGCAAAAAGGTGGGAGATGTACTTACCTTGAATAGAGCCAACTGGCTGCACATTTGTAGTGGGATCTGGTGTGGCCCTCGTCACTGCCATAGAAAAACTCATGGAGCCTGTGCCTCTGTTCCTCCCTAACACAGGCCACTGCCGCAAATACAATCTCCTGCTTGTGTTTATTGTTCTTTTGGTGTTGTTTCCTTGGCTTAAGTATCAGCAGAGGCTGTGGGCCAGCTAATCAATACGAGTAACATCGAGCTACACTAGGTTGCTGTTCAAGGACAAGAGGAGCTGGCACGAGACTCTTAAGAGCCAGAAGCCATCAGTCTAATCATTAGGCATAGCGTACATTTCCAATGTTTTTATTTGCCTTCCTAGGGAAGGCCCAAGGTATTTTGCTTTCAGATATGTCAGGAATACTTCACCTACTGTACTGTTTTACTCCTGCAACACACATGTACTGTGCTCTTTGAGAAACTTCTCAGCCTTGTTGGCTGAGCTCACTCTCTTGTGCTTGAGAAGGCCTAACTTCTGTTGTGAAGTCTTCTTGACTTGCATTGATATCATCAAAGAAGAGGAACAATGCTGTTATGCATTTGGTTTAGTTTTAGGCAGTCATGGGAGGAGCAGCGAGTTGGACTATCATAATCCTTAGGGTGCCTTCCAACTTGCAATGCTCTGATTCTAAATTCTATTGAATTCACTAAGGATACTTAATTTTGCTGTTACCGGTGTTTTTGTGCTTGGATCTTCTGTAGAGATACACATAACTCTGACTGGTTCTGGGTCAGAAAAGTGGATAAATCCTTAAATGCACTGTGCTGTATATAGCAATTATATGTGAAAAGACATTGCAAACCTTCTTGTATCAATTTTTCCTTAATACATTTTGAAACGCCTTCTGTTTTTGGTGTCTGTCTTTAAATTTTGGTGGGGTATGGAGGAAAAGTGATATTCTGCAAGTGTTAAAAACAAGAAAACTTAATATTATTCAGTTTTTGTAGGCTTTGGTTTCAAAAAAATTCTAGAGAGCTGACAGGTGGGAGCTGCCAAGGGAGTCCGTCCTTGTGACGGAGAGGTGGCTTGCCAGTTCCTGTGTTTTGTGGGCATTACTGTCACCTTGGTTAAATCCAGCAGTTTATGCTCACTGGGCATGCCCCAGCCTAGGTTTGTCAAGAATTGTTCCTTGTGTTTGGCTCCTGATATAGGCCCATAACATGTGGCCAATCCTGTGTTTACTTCTTAATTTGGTACTGCAGGAGTCTGCAGGAACTCAAATTGGCTTTGCAGAGCACCAGTTTTGACTGGGCAGCTTCCAGGAAGAGTTGACAAGGAATGTCTGGTCACTGAACCTCTCTGTTTCCATGGTGTTGCCTCACAAAACAGTTGATGCTTGGCCAACTTGTGATTTCTAAGTTTAGAGTACTTAAATCGCACAACTAGAACATTCTGTTGCATCTTTCATTTTCATGACTGCTAATGAAAGCTGAGGATGGTGTAGCTACCACACCATACAATGCTGTTGGGATACATCTTAATTTTGTTTCAGTTAGAAGGTACAAAAAGTGTTAAAAGTGTAATGCTAGCCACCGCAGTTGTTGAAAGAGTCACTGTTGGATGGAGTGACAGAGGTGAAGATGTAAAACCAGAAAGGCCCCGAAGCACAAAGTAACCCCTTTGGTGTTCAAAAGTCTGGGAATTTTCTCTTGTGATTGTACAACAGGCAAAAAATGTATGGCTCACTGTAATGGTTTTCTTTAAACTTGTTGAGAGCTTGCTTCAATGGGCAGTTATGAAAGACTGAATGGTGCTTCTGTATTTGATTTGAGATATAGATGCATCTTCTCATGTCATGTATAAAGACAAGCCATCTCTGCAGAGTGCAGCTGCTAAAGATTTACTGCACTGGCCACTCAATGCCAATATTGCTCTGCAGAAACCAGTAGTGGAAAGTTGTTTGGTTTTTTATTATTAATATTGTAATGGCTGCTCCAATGCCAGAAGTGTTTTATTAGTTGTTTTCTAAACTGGGATAAAGTGTGGGTAAAGTACTAGGATGAAACACACACTTCATTTTACTTACTTGAGAGGCTGAATACAGAAGGGTTGTTGATTTATATTTGACCTGTATTAAAGTACATGAGATTTTAGAATCAACCATAGCAGCATACTTTGTAATGGAAATAACATCATTTTTCCAGTTGGCCCTTTTAAAATTTCATTAATCTGTTCTGCTGGTCTTTGTTACTTTGAAATATTTTGCAGAAGGGAATTTTCTTTGCTAACTCAATATACTCAAAATCAGGACTGAAAATCCTGATACTGACTGAACAAATCCATGACATCTGTGGCAATTTTAAAAATCCTATAGCTGTGGGCAGAATTCCAGGAAGTGTAGGACTTCTGAATTTGAAGACAGTGGCTTATGTCCTCTGTCCTTGTGTCTAGGAGTTCATACTTGATGACACAGTGGAGAGAGAACTTTATTCACTGTTAAAATATTTGTCAATGAGATGCTTTGAATCTTCAAATGGCTGTCAGAGGCTTAATTGAGGGTTTGCATTCTTCGTTGTTTTGTTTGTTTGGTTGGTTTTTTTTAAGAGATATCTTGTTCTTTTGAAGGCTTAGAAATTATAAAGTTGCCAACTTGGTCACTATTGCCACAAAAATTAGTGTGCAGAATACTCAAAGAAGCACACTGCTGTTCAACCTCATGATTCATTCAACAGGGAAACATTGGATTTGGCAAACCTAACTGCCATATTGAAACACTTGAGTGGGAAAATGTTCTTTCCCTGTTTCATGTCAGTCCAACATGCCATCTCATGTGCTGGAGCTAGCATGAAAAATCATTACATCCCAGAGATGCAGCCTCTGGGTAAAAGTAATCAATGGATGGAATGGTAACAGTGCTGACTTCATTATTCAGCCTTAGCCTTTCCCTTTAAGTATGCCTTAGAGATAATACTAACTTGGAAGGAGCTGGCTTTAGTACTATGAGAGAAGAAAATGACTTCTTCAAAGTTTTATTAGCTGATATGGAAAAATGTAAAAGAGTTTCTCTGAGATTCTTCTGTAAGAGAAGTGAGAAGCTGTTTAATAGTAGGGTCCATTTGTTGTATTTTAAAGGAAGGGTTATAAAAAGAAGCTTGTGAGGCACTAGTCTGACTTTATTAGTGTTACTGTACTGCTTAGCTGCCTGTCTGTGTATCAGGCAGGGATTTGGAGGCTGAAGAAGCTGGATGTCTCAAAGATTGTCCGGTTCATCAGCCACGTACTCTGACTTCTGTTCCTGTTAGTCTTAATGTGTAGTGCTCATTGTAGCTCACTCACTCTGATGGGTCTTAAGGATGCTCCCCTCTGGGACGTGTAGCAGCCGAGGTTCGTGGCCGGCTCAGAGATGGCGAGGCTCAGAGATAGCTGCTTGGACGTGATCCCACCTTGTTCTTTAACTGCAGCCCTGCTAACCACAAGTTCCCACCAGCTGGGCTGTGGTGACTGACTCCTGCTCACAAGAGGCTGAGCCCAGAGTCTCCAGGAACTGGGAGTGTTGCGGGCAGAGTTCTGCGTGGGGCAAAGCAGTAGGAGAGCTCTGGGGACAGGATTTGAGGAGCAGTATTGATTATCCTGAGGCAAATTACTTGTCAGTAGAATTGCCTTGTTTAAAATTTAGGGCTTGGCACGCTTCAAAGATCCCAGACCCAAGGGGAGATTAACAAACCTTAGGAAGAAGAGAGCTACTGATAGTGAGCACAAAGGATGCAGAACTTAGAACTTGGCGAGAACACCCAAGAAAAGAAGATACTAACTAAACTAATTCAGCAACGGTGTTGAACTCTGTTCCAACTGGGCAAAGGGTAATTCTCACGGGGGAAGATCACGACCACCAAATGACCTCTGACTCAAAGGACCCCGATCATACACAGTAGCTAATAATGAATTAAATAATATCTTGCACCATCAGCCTTTTTATGAGTAACCAATAATAGAGCAATAAACATTGAATATTTATTAGATAGGTGGAATGTATTAGATTAATAGTGTATAAATAATGATTGTCTTCTCTGCTCAGGATGCCAGCTTTGTGGATTTACCACCTGGTACCCATCCATGTGCAAATATGAAATAAATCATAACCTGGTGCCTTACTGCACTCTGGGTGATGAATCCTGATTTTGGGAGAACAGTTTTCTGGTGACCCAGGTGGGACAAGCCTAAAAGGCCTTGCCCAGTTCGACTGTGTACCTGAAGTGAAGGGGTGTGGTTGAACGGATTCCAGCGCACACCAACTTTTGGTTTGGGGACCCTGGATGACCTGTCCTGTGTACTGTCTATAACCCATCATCATGCTAGGACTGAACTAAAAAAATGAGGGTTGCTTTCCCCTGTGGAACACAGAACATGGGCCCGACGTGTATGAGATAAATAGTAAACTGCTGGTGTCCAGAAACATAAATTCTGTAAAAGCAATGTAATGATTTTCTGAAACTATATAAAATTGAGATTGATTCCTAACCTGCATGAATTTGGGCCAAGGAGAATACTCTAACCAATGAGTGTCTCAGAAATTTGTGGCATTTTTACACATTTGCTTTCAAAATAAGTTTTATTTAAGAGTTTTAGAAGTTTTTCTTGCTGTGTGTGATTTATTTTTTATTTTTAGAGAATAGAGCAGTTAAAATCTATGAAGTAGAAGAAAATGCATTGGAGAATACAGAATACAGACATTCTTGTTTAATTTTTTCTTACTGTTATTTAAGACTTAGACAAAGCTAAACAACTGAAAGAAATATTACTTTGAAGAAAATGCAGCCTTTTAGTTCTTGGTGTGTTTCTTTTTCAAACAATTTCTGTTCAAATAATTCTGTTCTTGTCTGGTAATAGACAAAGATATACTCTTGTGAAAGAGCAATCAAGAGCTCATCCATCCATCTCTGCCAGAACTCCGCAAAACCAGAAACCCTTCAAATATATCCCAGGTCCTTACAGTTGGCTCACAGAAACTAAAGGCTCTCCTTGACTGTGTACCAGACTTCTTTTTCTTTGCAAGCATTTCCCCAGAGAACTGAGGCTCTGAGCAGACATTGCTGTTCAGCATCAGGATTTTTTGGCTGGGTTGACCACCACTTTAGCTAAAAACTTGCTCTGGCATCAGTCAAAACCCAGACAGTAACTAAACAAGCAATGAAAATTTTGCTTGGATAGTAAGGGGTTGTATTTATTATTTTGAAATGCCGGATGCAAAGACTGCCGTATATGATCCTCTAAGCATCAGAGAGATCACAAAATTTTGCAACACTTAAAGAACTTGGAGGTGGTGGACTGGTGGACAAAATGTCTTCGAGGACTAGAATTCACACGTATGACTGTGAGGTTTTGTGATACAATGCTCATCCTCACACACACAGGGCAGCACGGAGGGACAATGGCAACGGGGGCCTTCTCTCCAAAGAAGGTGACAGCCTATCAAGGCCCCTCCTAGGGCTGTCCCAGAAGAGTGTTGGCCCCAGTGTCTCGCTGTGAAATCCACCAAGAAAAGTCAGCAGGAGCTACTCCCCAGGGCACTGTTGCGATCTGTTGTTTACAACTTCCCAAATGGAAGAAACCCAAGAAAGCCTTTTGTTTCCTTTTGTGGCAGCTCGATAGAGTGGAGGCTGCTGCAGCTCCAAGCCCCCAGGTCCTGTCAGTAGTGAGGCTGAGCGTGTGTTCCCAATATGTGCACACACAAACACCCATATGGCACACACACATGCACATGCACATGGCTGGCTGCATGGATCAGCACAGACACACACCCAACACACACAAAAACACAAAGAGCACCAATGTCCTCATCCTGCTTCTTTCTCTGGCAGCTCAGGGTGAAGGTCTGACCATGGGATGTGCATATCACCCAGCTGGGAGCCGCGTTTGCAGCACTCAAACAGCTGTTGCCCACAGCTGCCCGGTGAGATGGACCATGTGGAAGGGAGGGACAGACAATATGTGTTAAGGACAGGGCTCTCGGTGGCACAGTCGAGCACTCTGAAGAGGAACAGAAGGGCTAGGCTGAGTTGGTAATACACAATTGTCATGTCCAGTGTCTGACCACCAGTAAAAGCCTCAGTAGTGACCAGTAGTGGTGAGTTCTTGGTTATGGTGTTTGGCCTAAAGAAATGCACGAACACAGTACTAGATTTGTCCAGGGTGAAAAAGAACAAGGAGAGCTGGGCCAGCAGCTCCTGTTCCACTGAGGAGGAAATGAAAGCAAAATGCTGCTCTCTTTGCTTTCCTTGAATATCCTGCAAGGAATCCACAATACTTGTCAGTGGGAGGGTACCTCATTCTTGTGGCTGTAGGGTCCTGAAATCACAGATAAGTTGTGATAAAAGCTGTAGAGAGCAAAAAAGGCAGGGGCGGAAAATCTCTGCAGAGAAAACAGACCAGAATACCTTGGATGCTGACCGACAACATGAAAAGGATACCAAGTCTGGCTTTAAAGTTACTAGAAATATACATCTCATAATGCTCAGAGAAGGTTGTTTAGGTGCCTCCATGTAAGCAAAGAAAATGTGAAGAAACAAAACAGGTTTCTTTTCAATAAATTCCCTTTTTCTATGTTTTTGTAGATCCACTGTATGTTACTGTTGTTTTATTGTACATCTGAAGTGATTAAAACTCAGGCAGTGCAACTTTCAATCCTGTTGTTCATCCCTTCTTAACACAGATGGTCTAGGTTTTGTTGCACCTGTGCAGTAAAATAAAACAGCCTTCTTGGGAAGTTAGCTTTAATTTTCACTGCAGTCAGCTGAAATGTTTGGTTTTCCTTTAGCGATTTGAGCAGCTTTCTTCTTTTTGTACAAATCACTTCGTACAATTTTTTCAGAAATTAAAGCTAACTTGTACTGCATTTCAGTAGGAGCATTTAGCTTTGTTTACATTTAAATGCTAAATGTTTTGTTCTTTTAAGCTTAAGGAAATTAAGTGGGCTGTATATTTGGGAGAAAACAGACAAACAGGTATGCTGATAAATTATTTTTTTATTAATTCCTAGACAATGTGAACCTATTACAGAACGGTCCAAAGGAGCCCTGGCAAGGGGCTGTACTCCATGCAGCAGAGGAAGGCAAAACCACCCTGGAGACATTTGCTGGTCCACCATGTGGTGTCTGATCAACCTTGAGGGCAAGAATCCTTTCCAAGCATAGTGGGAAACCAATGGGTGCTACAAAGTGCTGAGACCCCTGGACAACATTTCTGGACCCCATTTCTTATGGCTGATGCCTGTGGCTCTGTGGGGGATGAGGACAACAAGCTCTGCAGTGCTCTTCAAAAAAGGACATTCAAGAAAGCATTCCCTTGGTCTTGCTATTGCTACCCAGCTGAAAAGGCCTCATAATCCCAGGCACATCCCAGGGTGGGTTCTTCTCATTTCCTGAGGGGTTTGCATCTGTTCCCTGAGGCTGAAGCAGGATTTCCATCCATCAGATGGGCCTTGAAATGGCCCCTCTAGGAGCTGGCTTTGCAGATCAGCACAGACGCAGTGGAGAACCTCCAGCAGCCCTCTCCAGTCTTCCTCCCTCAGCCCCCATCAAGTAATTCCACTAGCTCCTCAAGGACTTCCTCTCTGATATTTTCACCATGCCCCCTGGCCTGCTCTCGCAGCACAACATGGGAGGATGCTCCCTTTTATCCTGTCCCTATGGTTTAATAAGACCTGCATCAATTGGCTCTTATTTTTTGGATACATGAATATTTATTTTTTTTAGGAACAATAGACAATTGTTTTGCCTTTCTTCTTTTCCTACATCAATTTCATTACATATGTTTTCCAGACAGGACCACTGCTAATTCAGCAAGGCACATGTGCACGTTACAAAAGCTCTTGTAAAAGAAAAATTATTCAGATTTCACATTTCTACAGAAGGTAAATGCAACCAAATCCCTGCAATTGCCCTGTGTTTGCTCTGTTGTTCTCAAACTATAAATGTTTTATGGAAACACTGGGATCTATATGTACATTCATCCTTTAAGGAGAAGAATAGGTCTCAATTCCCCGGGGACTTGGTTTACTAAAGATGTGAAGCTTCTGGGGTTTCTGCTCCTGCTGCACATTTCTTTCTGCAGCATGGGACAACACTCACACCAGAGCTCCACTGAGCTCTGAGGCAGATGGACAGCTTATGGGCATTGCCTTGTCACTAAGCAGACTGCTTAAAAATACCAAATACTAATGTAGTTATTGCAGTATGTTTCTGATTAAAAAAATGTCCATTTTGCATTCCTCATTCCAAAACCACATTTAGTAATGCCAAAAGAAGCAACGAAGTGGTCTTCCTAACATAGCAAAACCACAAGAAAACCTACCAGTGCTGAGAGGTTAGTGTCCAAACTTTTAATACATAAATACTCTTACCAGTCACCTCATTACTAGAAGACTGACATATATGTCAAAAAATCCATAGGTAAGAGTGAAATCCATGCCATCATTTAAGTGGCCTGATCAGATTGTGCCTTCTGGCTTGGAAATATTGCAGGAGTTTGCCTTTGGGGAAGATTGCTTCCTTTTGCTTTTTGTAATTTTTTTTCTCTCTTTGTTGAAAAGCTCTTGAAACAACTATTAAATAAAGGCAAACAGCTAACAGTCCTTTTCTTCCATCAAAGCATAGAAAAACATATCCATCTGCCTTTCTGTGAATTGTAAGGGAAGGAGGTGAAAGCTATGCTAAATATCTGAGGAATGAAGTAGGGCAAACTGCATTCTGATTTTCTGTATCAGCTGCATAGCTCATTCATCACTATTACAGTTTGCAGCTGGGGATGTTGCAGGGTTCTGACATGAACTGCAGTGGAGATGGAAACACCCTGCTGAGTTGTCTGCATAGTGTTACGAGGCCTCTGCTGTTACTTCATTTGTAAATGCTTCTCTGTTGCTGTTAAGAAAATCAGTACCATTTTAAACAAAAAGCTTGAGTGAGTTCTGACTCTTTGAACGGTCTAGACCGATGACCTGCAGTTTCAAATTTGGTTAGGTTCAGTTTTTAAAAACTTCTTGGGAGTGGCACGTGCACTGCAACTTTCTTTGCATTTCCTAACCATTTTCTTCAACGCACACATGGGGGGCTGTAAGCACAATCTGAATTTTAGGAGAAAGGGGTGATGCCTATTTGCTGTCCCCCACTGAAACTGTCACCAGTAGTTCAAATATTCCAGCATTTTAATTTCTTCCTTGCTTTTCCCTTTTCTTCCCTTCTCTTTTGCATGTACTCACCGCTTTGACTGGGATTTTTTTTTCTGTTTGCTTTTGTTTCCTAAATATTTGCTTTTTGCTTAGTCCCATGCCCTGCCTGAACATTTAACTTTCAGTTTTGAATTTCAGCCTCTTCCGGTTTGTCCTGGCAGTATCCTCACTATCAGACTTCTAGATACTGTGAGAAGAGCCCAGCTATTTTTAGCTCTGGATCTAGGAAGTGGTATGACCATAACGGAGGCAAGCCCCATCTCTCCTGAGGAAAGCAGAATGACCGAAATGCGGCGATGTCCCTTCAGGCCACTAGTGTGCAGTAGCTTCATTGCAATGCAACAGCAGTGTTTAGAATATATGATGTATGGTTTTAGTAGAGAGAGATAGCCTGAGATGAAAGAGGTCTTGGAAGCCTTTCAAATTAAATTTTGAACTTCAGGGGTTTAGAAAAGTTTATAAATTTCTTCCCTAAAAGTCAGAGATTTAACATTGTAGTCTCAGTTTGCACAGTATATATTATGTTTTAGTAGCTGAGTTTTACTGAGAAAACTGCTGAAGTGCCTTTTCAGGGAACTTTTCTATCCCTATGCTACTGCGAATAATTGCTGTCTGTACCAGACTCCTCCACTGGGTTTTCTCATGACTGTCAAAGGATTCTGAGTAGGCTTCGGTGCAGTAATTTTATGATCTATAGGAGAAGCTATTAGTGCTGTTTCCAGCGTAACAGGCTCCTATTTTAATTGTAGGACTGACATACCTTTAAGACTCCTATTTTCTTGGTAACTTTTGGAATACTGGGCAGCATAGCAGGTGCAGCTTTTATCAGTTTAATATAGGAAGTGTTTATTGGAATGGTCTCACAGTACTAGCTAGTGGGAAAGGAAGAGAATTTTCTTCTGTCTTGGACAATGGGGTATGTGCTGTACTAAATAAACCACATGTACTAAGTGGTTTGTCATCTTTCAACCAAGCCTTCTGTTCAGTCTAGCACTTGCATTACCAAGCGTATCCACCTTCCCCTTTTCCCAAGTCTTGCAAGTTAACTACAAATAGACTGTTTTCCAGGGCTGTAAGTTCTTGAATTTGTCATAGTTACTAGCGATAAATTATCTTTCCCATAAAGACACGAAGGGAAGGAGGTCAGCACAATTATTTCTGTGCCACGGTTATGAACCTTAGAGTGAGTTAAGTAGAAGAAAGGACCTGAGGGCTTAGAAGCCTCACAAAAGGCCAGGTGGCAAACTTGACTATGAACCATGCTTTCTCTTTTCATGACACTACTTCCCCTTGACTGGGAAAGTCCATTTCATTTTAGAAATTTTTATTTTTCTCTCTTTTATGTCAGTGTAAGAACAATGTTCCTTTTTTAGAAAGATTTTAGTTTTATTTTCCTGGCTTAAATTAGAGGTTAGGTTTACAAAAACAATAAGCTGTTCAGTTTTTACCATAGTTATAAATATACAAATGACTATTCATAAATCTAAATAAGGCTGTAAAATTCAACCTGATTGTAAAAAAGAAAGGAAGGGATTTTTTAGTTAAAGCATATGGACTTCAATCATCCCCTAGTCCATAAAAAAAGCTCAGCTGAACCATTATAAGGGATTCAGGTCCACAATTCCACGTTTTTGCATTAGATACCCTCAGTGTGACACATAATGAAAAGCTCCCTATTTGGCAGTTACTGGGGATCAGGGTGCTCATGAGGAAGGCCCTAGTTTTGATTTAATGACTGTTGGCAGAAGGTATTATTAATACTTTTAAAAGTTTGCTAATAGCTACTTAATGCATGCCAACAGGCTAAGATGGGCTCACTGGAGTCTGGTACTGGTGACATGTCTATATCCACCACCATTCTGCTGAAGATAGCTGGAAAGATAACTCATTGGCAGTGAAGTCTAAAGTTAGGGTTTCATACTTCTGCTTGCCTGAGAAGGGGGTTCTGGTTCCTTCTACTATACCCAAAACACTCTTTTCTCTAGCAAAAATGTGAAATAATAGATTTTATTTCCTTTGACAGAATTTGGCATATGGCATCTTATATGTAGTGGCTTGCCACCTCTCAGATGTAAGATTTAATGCATTACGATGTTTTTTAATGATTTTAGAGTACACAACTGGATATTATTACATTATGAATATTAGTAGTCAGTCTAGAGTTAAAGTTGCAAATTGCTTTTCTTCATCATAAAGTTCCATTTCATTGTTTTGTGCTCCATCCCTGAAATACTAGTATGCTTTTAAAAACAGTCTAAACTTGCTTGATGAACTGCACCCTGATTATTTCAGTAGCTGCAGAAAGCAGCTTCACCGGGTGAGAAGAGTCTTTCAAGGCTGCAGCACGTCTCAGTAAATCCAGCTACCTCCAAAAGAAAACAGATTGGAAGCTGCATACCCAGTTGCGTCTCTGTTTTGAGAGGATATTACCCCAACACTTTAAAGATCAGATTGATAAGTTTCCGTCTGTCTTCTTTTTTACTGTGATTATTTCATTCCTGTTAAAGCTCTTTTGTGATTCTGTGACTACCCAACCTTGGCAAAAGGCCATCATGATGAGCCTGCACTTCTTGGCAGATAGACAGTGTTGAATTCCTTACTTAGCACAATGGGATGCCTGCACCAAAACTCCTATCCCACGATTCTGTGACAACCTTTAAAAGCATTTACATCCCAAAGGAAGATCAGGTGTGGACAGGCTGCAGACTCTTTTGGGTAAGCATAAGACAGTTGTTCACTGTCTACAGAGATGCCTGAATAATGTCTCCTCCTGACCACGTCCTCAACCTAATTCCAACATTGTGCTTTCATGTTCAGTCTCTGTCTCTCTTCCAGGCACCCTGATTCTGAGTGCCTTGGATTTTCTAATGCATGGTGGCACAGTCACAAGAGGATATATGAAGTTTTATCTATGACTCGGTGGTCTGAACCTCTTTTTTGTGAAAACAGGTGTTGAAGTCGCCTATTTTGAGTGCACTGAGGTCAAGTCCTCCATCTGATGGTGGGTGCCTTATTCCCCACCTCATTTTTGTAGGAGGTGTCTGCCTTTGGGACCATATTGCAAGAGAAGGGACTTAACCTGTTGTTGCAGGTCGTTGGCACAGCGATGGTTTTGGATGTGTGAACGTATGGCATATGTGAGCACATGACTTGGGGTTACAAGAGATTTTGCATGTAAAGCAGTCAATTAAAAATGTGAAGCAGACTGAGAAATCCCTTAACTTCCCTTGCCACGTGCTTTTTTCCTGTGAATTTCTTTCCAAGGCATGTGAGGCATGACTGTTTTTCTGCTCTGGGAATCAGTTGCTTCAGAGGCACGATGAGTCCCTCCATCTATTTTAGACCTTAGAACTGACTATACTGGCACACTATTCTAGCATATACCTTGCCTCATACCCAGAAAATGTGTTTTTCTCTTTCACAGAAATACGTATTATTCTTTTGGAGATATTCTCTGTACATTCCCACTCACACCATGAAAGACTAAAGCAAAGATCTCTCCGTTGGAAACTCACTAAACCTGGACAATTTCTCTTTGTCTGGAAAGCACCTGCTATTTTATGCACATCTCATAAAGATGATTTTACTAATCATTAATTTACTGCTGCTATAAAATTTTTAAAACTGTAGCATCAGCCCTTGGTTACAGGTTAACACTGCTCAATACCTACAGTAATTGTACATTATCCTGGAATTAGTTCTTTTACCTTTCACTGCAAAGGGTCCTCCTGGTCTGCAAGGCCCACCCACACATTCATATATGCATTTGGGGAGCTCAGCTGCAGGAGCTGGGCCAACAATTGGGTTTTTTTATATGCACATACAAACACACACATGGAGAATAATGAATATCTTGCTGAAGAAATGCTTTACATTTAAAAATGTGGTTTAAATTATGTAGTTTTCTGTTTCATGTGAGTGTGTATCATTTCCACCAGAACGGGCTCTTCTATAAGCTGGTACATTTGGAGTTTGCAGATACTACATTTATTTAGCCAGAAACTTGTTCTATGGTAAGGGAAAAAGATGCCACAAATCTGCAATGTTCTAAAAAGATTGTGGTGTTGCACTCAAAAGGCCTAAGATGGAGATGGTGAGAATTCCCCAACCCATCCCCAAAACTGGATCTCATCAGTACTGCTGAAACAATTTGGCAGCAAACTCCTTTTTTTTTCAGGTTACTTTCCAGCCTTCTGGCAGCTGTGTACTCTGCTCATCAAAACCATGAAAAAGACTTGTAATTCATTGGCAAGGTTTTAAATCATTTACATGTGTAACTTTGAGTGTTTGAAAGGTAATGTTATAGACATGTCATTAGCCTAGGTGATAACATAATCCATAATGCTCAGTATTTTAAGTTTTTTCTCTAAGTTTTATGTGCTATTTTCCCTAAGCTTTAGCTGTTTGAACTGCAATTTTCCATTTTGGATACCTGTCTCAAGCAGACCTGGGGGTGGGGAAATGAGCTAAAACTTCTTCGATGAAGACTAAACAATATCGAAGAACAGAGGAGATTATATCCTGTCTTTCTTAAAGTTTAGCAGCTTCCTACTTTGAAGAAATTACTTGATTCTGATGCTCACCTAGGAGGGGTAAAAAAATCCCAAATTGGCTAAGATACAAGACCTTTAAGAGTACTATGAACATGGCATCTGAATCAAGAGCAGAGACTTGCAAAATTTAAGTGATAATGTTTCATATATCCACAACATAGTTCACTAGGCTTTGAATTACTACACTGTCTGAAGTACAATGGTGAGAATACAAACCCCGAGACTTGACTGGTGCTTACAATGCTGATATGGTTGTACCTCGTCTTCCCCTTCAGAAGGTGGGGATAATTCCACTGCAGGGTATGGATACAAATTCGTTTTCATGAGCCACTTGTGTTCTAGCAGTAGTATTAGTTTTATTCCTATTTCTGTTTTCTAGTAATAGTACTCTACCCTGTTATTGAAAAAAAAAAAATTAAATAATCATACCCTGCAGTAAATATACCCAAGGCAGTACACTGAGCAACAAGAAAAAGGCAAAATGTTGAATAACTGCTCTGTAGAGGAATTCTGTTCACCTGTGGCTGGTCTGGTGAGCATCCTGGAAGTAATGCATCAGTGGAAGTAATGCAAAGCAGTATCATATATACATATATATATGTATGTGTATGTGTAAAAAGACATAAGAAAAAGCAAATTAAGATCAACTTTTCAAATGCTTTGCCACATAAAAGTATTTTTCCATATGCCTATTTACTGCAGAAATGTAGGCACATGTTGTTTCAAAGAGAAAGTAGAATACAGTTTTTTAAGCTATGTTAATTTTATTTACATTTGTCTCTAAGTTTACTAACTGTGTTAAACTTGGAACAAAATTCAACTGCAGGTTTATTTTGTTGTGGAAATAAAACTTGAACAAACTGTATAACTTCTGGTAGGGTCTGAATTTCCATTAATTGCCAACCAATCCTAGGACAGATGTTTCAGATAATAGTGTGAAGTGAATGCTACATTAATTAAAACACACACTTGTGCCCTTATTAGACAAGCAGTGTTCAAAACATTCCCACTGCTTTACCTTGTCATGCCTGCATGCTGGCTGTCAACATTCATTAGCAATCTGTATTAGAAGTAGGGGTCTGCTTTGGCTGTAAGAGATCTGAACTGCTATTCCTGTAATTTCTCTTCTACTCAAGAATCATTCCAAGCCTAAATTTAGCTTTTTTTAAAATTTCATTTTAGTGTAACATTCAAACTGATAACACTGACCAAGAACATGTCTGATTTCAGAGCTGCAGTTTTGACAATGTTTGTGCTGGAAGAAAGCTTCTGTTACTCTTTGCATTACTGATCTTTGTTTTTCTCTTGTGGCTGGAACATAAGGTTCACAATATGGTAAGGCTTGGGAACACCTGAGTCCTTTCCATTTTTGAGAAAGAAACATTTTTAGATCAAAAAGGGTTGTTTTTATTTATACTGCTATTAACTCCTCTAGAATTTTTTGTTTTACCTTGTAGTTTCAATTTAAATTAATAGACATTGGTTAATGTTGCTTTGATTTTTTGGGGGAGATATTTTTAGTAAGAAAAAGAAATTGTAAAATGTTAGTATAATCTTAGATACAACACTGCATGTTCTTTTAATGAATACTTATTTTCTTAAATATTTTGTCTATCATGTAACATTGCTCAACATTCAGTGTTTTAGTAAAACAGGGTAACAGCCAGCACAGCTGGAACAGAAACTGATACAAGCTCTAACGTACTGATTTTAGTGTTTACCTACTTAAGTATGCATACTAAATATAACTGAACATTTACTTATGATTTCATACAGACTTGAAAATTGGAATTCTCAATAGGCAGTCCATCAGCCATGGTAAACACAGGAAAAAGCATGGCATGTACCAATGGGGATCTAAATCTAGGGCAGGGAGCAGCTGTATGTCTCACTGTATCAAACTTTGCTGTAGTTGAAACACCTGACAGTTTGGGTCCTAGTTGTCAACATCTTCAAAATGTTTAAATGCTTCTCCACTTTCTGAATCAGACTTTTCAAGCAAAAACAGGCAGCACATTAAGTTTCATGTACCTTGTCTCCCACCTGGGCATATCTGAAACACCTGCCTGTCTGATAAGGTTTCAGATAATTTACCAAGTTTTTACAATTTCTACATAAAGAAGAGTTGAAGAACATAAGAGCCTATTCTGCAACTTGAAAACTAGGCAGGTAGCAAAATTCTTCTTTTATAGATTTTTGTCCTTCTCAAAATATTTTACAAGATAATTGTACTTTAGACAAGTCAATTGAGCCTGGCTGTATTAGGGAATAATAAGAAATAGAGATATCAAAAATTTCAGAACATTTCCTATTGTGGCTGCAGCTACAAGTCCCTTTTACCTCCTCACAGCTCTTGAATAACCCATGAAAGGAGTATAAAACCCCAAATAAAATAGTAGAAAGGATTTGCATTATTTAGGTTCAAAGTATTTTTTTTACTTTTTTTTTTTAAAGTAGTTCCAATTCCATATGTATGTTGTTTGGGTTTTTTTTGGTTTTTTTTACAAACTGGTCTTCCAATTTCTGTTTTCTGTTTATCTTTACCTCCTTACTCTTTTTTCACTTCTTTTCTTCTCTTGCTTCACCTCCAGTGGTCACAACCCCTTGCTTAACTTTTCATCATCTCTTTCTCGAATGCAGAATGTACTTCATATAGTCTCTTCAAAGAGAAATTAAAAGTGAAGTTTTATGTATTGTGATCTATAGGACCTATTTCTTTGTTAACAAGTGAAGGAGTTACCCAAATAAATCTGTGATTTATATGAATATCTGCTGTTAAGCAACTGTGCATATCTTGATGAGACCACCAGTTTTCCAGCCAGGTTATCCTTACAACCGTTGTTCAGATGACTCCTGATATGCACAGTAAGATACTGCTCTGGTGCTTTTCTTGGCTTAAGAAAATATGGTTGTATGAAACAAAAAGCAGTAGTCCTTTTCAGGGCCTGTGATGAGTAAGGAAGCACGAATTTTATTGCTTACTTAAATTTGGAATCCTTGTCAGTAAGTGCCTGGTCTGCTTTGATTTGTATGATAAAATGAAAGGATTCAAAGCGTGCTTCCTGCTGCATTTCTTGAACAGCCAGTGGGGGTTTTTTTGTAAAGTAATGGCAAAAATATCTTGTCCCATCCCATGGGACAATAATCCCATCCCATGAATACGAACAAAATGAATGATACCTTAGTCTCTTCTGCTGCTCCTGCTCAGAATTAGGCTTCTGTTGGAATTTCCTGGTTCCTGAATTCAGTTTTAGGTGGAGCTCTTGATATTAAATGGATTTATCTTTAAAAGTACCAGGATGTGGTGAGTCCAAAACTAGTGAAGGTCTGCCATCAACAGCAGTAGTGCAGATACCTTGCAAGACAAGGTATCACATGGGTCAGTGTGAAATGTGGGGAATTTCAAAGGTAACACAACACTGCCAACTAACTGGATAAAAACATGGAATTGTTCATTAGGTTAATACTTGCTGGGATTTGCTGGGGTTGGCTGGAAAAGGGAGATCCGGGGAGATGCATCTCCAAGATTCTGTCAAAAGCCACATGGAATTGGTAAATGGAAGTGTGTAGAACCTTCCCTTAGGCGGTGATGCTTAGTTAAAAATCAAATTGGCAGTGAAAAATATGGGGATTGGGTGTGTGGACACACAGCTGGCAAAGGTGCAAAGGGTAGAGAGCGATTAGAGCAACACATTAAGAGAAGAGGCTGATCTTGCTCTTGTCTTAGCATTACTTTCTGCTCCCTCAGGACCATTTTAGGGCTTTATCCCAATACCTCCAGTATCATCAGTGGAGGCCACTGCCCTGATTGCAGTGTTCCTGATATTATGCCTGTAGGTTTTTCTCCTATTAGACTGCTGTCCCTTCATCTTCCCGCAGTGTGTTGGAATGTTTCTTATCTATGATATTTTCTACTTTTCTATTGTTGTCACTAATGTCTGTTTGGTCTAACACCATGACAGCTAAGCACCTGTAGCCATATCGTCATAAACCCTGTAATCCCAAAAGGGTTGTTTTATTCTACACAGCAATTGACGTGTCTCTGTTTCTTAGCTATCAGGAGCATTTTTTTTCTCCTCCATTTTAGTGCTGAGGGTCTGAGATTCCCATGCTGCGCTATAACCTTGTCATGAAATTCTGCGAAGGAATAGTTTCTGGTTCAGGATGTCCACAGACCTTCACTGCACTAAAAGTTCACAACAGAGTAAGTCAAGTTAAAAAACTGCACGTCACAGGTCTGAGTCTGCACTAGATTTAGAGTTTTGTGTAATCCCATCCTTACCTTTTGCCTCTGATTTTTTTTTTTATTCTAACAGTCCAGGAAGTATGACATTTTAAGAGTTTAAAGTTCAATAGGTTGCTAATGTATAGCTTCCTGTTAATCAATTGGGACTTTTTTGGAAATGCTGCAGTTTTAATATACTTCGACAGATCTCTTTCAAAACTTCTTACAAACCTTATAAACAGTGATGAGAGATTAATATTATTTGGTATCTTCTGGGAATGTGGTCAGATTCTGAATGAAAAAGGGAGGATTGAGAAAAGTTTCAATCAAAAGACTATTATCTGCCTTGAATATAGTCTTCTGCCACTGCTCTGTTATACATAATCTGATATTAAAAAGTGAAAAGTTAGACTGACCATAAGATACACTGAAGTAAAAAAAAAATGGCTGTGGGCTGAGAACATAATAAATTCTTGACTTCAATGACAAGTTTCATGCTTTGATTGGTTTTATCTTTCTGAGATTTTTTTTTCTGAGATTTTTCTGAGTTTTGATTGAACTAAGCTTACTATATTTAGATCAAGTATTAATTTCTTGTGTGCACCAAAACACAGAGTCAATATCATGTGTATTAACACATACCTGTCCCATGAAAATTATTCAGAGGTACTCAAATAGTGGCATGGTCATCATAATTTTCTTTATTCTGTGTTCTGCAATTCTCCACAAACATCAAAGACGGGCACAAGAATCAACACAAGGGTTCAGTAGGTTTTCAACAAATAAGTTTTGATACTTGTCTTAAATGATGCTGACCTCAGTATATTAAAAAAGAAATCGACCCTGCTTCTTCCTTCCAATAAAAGGAAGAACATAGGGGGCATGCACATTCTGTGTGTTTCTTCTGCTAATTAGTGGTTTGAAGGAACTGTGCATGAAAAACTTCCCACTGAGCTCACTGAATTTTATGTAACAGCCCTATTATCTGGTATTAGTGTTAAATGTCCATTTTCTCTCATGTCCCCGTGCTGGTAGATGAAAACTTACTGTTTGGGCTTCTTATGTTGGCTTGATTGCACATAGTGCTAAGTGAAGACAAAAATCCTTTTTAAATGAGCTCAGGGCAAGGAAAATCTGTTCCAGTTGGAAAAGTGGTTGGGACTATTTTGGAACGTGTTGTTGTGGCTTTAGCAATAGTTAAGAAAAACTACCGTGTAATATTTTAGCTGCATATGGGACTCTTCAACAAGCAAAATGTATGATGTCATTTTTCCCATTGTCCCTGTTGTTTTGGGGAAGGGAGGAAGGAGGTATGGAGTGAAATTATGAGAACACTCTCCAAGATACACTTTTGTTGGGGTTACAGCTTGAGAATACTTGAGAATGTCTTTGCTCTAATAAATAAGTCTATTGCTCTGTCTGCAACTTTTTATGTGCTTGACATTCCCCATTTATTTACATGGCTTTTGGTGTTTATGTCTATGGAGGCTGGTTGCTTTAACTATTTAAATTGTCACAAAGCAGATAGCTTTCTTGGATTGTGATTTGCTAACTGAATTGTATGGCCAGAATATGCAGCATGAGGTAATATAAATAGTCAGTGCAAGAAGTGTATAGCAGTATGGTAGAAAGTCTGAAAAAGCTGTTATTTGTCTTTCTGTACTTCCTCTGGATTCTTGTGGATTTTTTGGCATAAGCATTTTAGTGTAATAGAAGATACAAACTATATCTCATAAATCAACTGCAGAAAGCTAACTTGGATATCCTGCTGTGTTGCTTCATTGTTGGTGCATTTGTAATACAAAAAGTTAGTATTTAGATACTACTTTTAAAGGAGAACCTGAGGAAAAGACAACCTGTGCTGGTTGTGAGCCCTTGTTTTGTTTTGCTAGTACTTGCAATAAATATGAGGGGTTTCTTACGATGGGAAAGTCAGGACCATTTTGCACCGTTGAACACTTACTACTTTTATTCCCAAAAATGATTGCAGGTTTTTGATTTACCCCTAGGAGTTGCCAGCCTGGTTTGCTCAGATGCGACTGGCCATGAGACCTCCTGCAGGAGCACATAGGTGTTCATCCTGGCCTCATTTATTCTCCAAGCAGACACTACGATGTACCCTAAGATTTCAATTGATTCAGGGTGTGAGTACAAGGCTGCATGGCATCTGTGCACTTCGTCACACCCTGAATCAGTTCAAATCTGTTTCTTTCCTCACCTACCTTCAACCTGTGTCTTGTCAAATCCCATCAGCAGGCAGCTTTTGATGGCCTTTGTGGCCCATAAAGTCAACACTTGACACAAGCAATTCAGAGCCATCTCCTGCCAGTGTTTCTCAGGTCTTTTCTGTTATGTCTGCTGATGAAGATCTTTTCTGAGAGAAATCTTAGACCCTAACAGGTTGGTAAGAATTTTAATTTCACTTCTAATCACTAGGAAGATTTAACCCATTTTGAGAAGTGTCATCCATCTCTGAAATATTTTCTCCCAATGTCCCATACAATGCCTATATTGCCATCAATTGGTGTTTGCTGCTGTATGCACTCAGCCTCTAGGTAAAGGAGTTGGGGCTATTCTTGATAATTTTCACTACTTGCCTCTACACCGAGTCTTCCAAATTGTCTCCATCTTTCTTCCAATTCCTTTCTTTAATCTCATCACCTGTGATTACTTAGTCTCTTCACCTTTTCTTCTTTGACATTGGTCCTGCCATCTGGATGTGGATAGGATGGGCTCCATTCAGCCCAGGAAATTCCTAGTTTAGATGACAGTCTGCCTCTTGAGATTGTTTTGAAAAGAGGATTTTATTCTTAGAAGATGTTCAGTGGTACCATGGTATAAATATACATACTGCTAAGAATTAGAACAAGATTTCCTTGTGAATAACAGGATGCTTGGGAAATCCATTTTCTGTGCATGTTTGCAATATACCCTTTTTCTTCTTCCCTTCAACCTCTGAAACCTCTGAGAACTGGATACTGAGCAAAATGACAGGATATATGGACTGCCTTGATGGGACACTTAGAAGTTTTCTCGAAAACTCTTGGTGCATAGGTACACTCATGCAATGAATTTAAGCACATTTTATACATTAGTTCAGAATTTGGGAAATAATTCTGGTTTTGATGATGCAGTTATGAGGTCTGAAAAGAATCAAATATGGTTCTCTGGTTCTGAGAGGAGTTTGCTCTTCTGGTGTTTGAGAAGAAAACACTCACTAGGTAACTCTAGCAATGGGATTCATGTTAACTTAGTTCATTACTTCTCAAAGCTGAACCACAGTTAGTCATACCACCAAGGTATAATTTATTTTTCCTCGTAAAGTCTTTTCCATCATCTAGGAAAGCCAACTTGCGTCTTGCAACTACGGTACTGACATTTCTTGCTGTGTGCCACTTCATTTTAAAAACAACATTTCTTTTCAAAGTTAACTTTCAGTTTCTTTTAACAGTGGAAGCAATAGTATCTCATAAAGGTTAACACCTGTCAGTCTGTAAATGAAATCAAGCTTCATTATTTTATTATCTATACCCATGAAAGAGAAAATATTTCACGATGATTGTTCCTCTTCTGCATTAGTATTCCCGTGAATATAGTCCATAAATTGTCTCCATATAGTATCATCTATTTCCACCAATGTCCTGCAATCTGTAATTTATTTTTCCAGGTGATGTCTATTTCAAAATTATATGCAATTTTTATTATTACATTCATGGTATAGGTATGTCTTTAAATGAACATTTAAAAAGTAAATGGGCCATAACCTCTTTTATAGATCCTTTTTCTAGTGGCATATGTATTCATATTTGGACACTACATAACAGTTTTTCAGACTGACAGAAGCTTTGACATTGCAAAATATAGAGATACAGAGTTACAATATGAATTTTGGGACACTAACCCAAGTCAGTAGGCTGAAAGTTAAGGGAGAAATTAGCATGCAGATGCAGAGAGGATTTTCCTCAGCTGTGATTATGATGAGTTCTCTAAAACTGAAATCTCTTAGGCTCAAAATGATCACAGTGATCTCCAGTCTCCTTCCCTACTGAATTTTGGACTCGAGGAAAGCTAACTTTCAGGTTTCCATTTATTTCGAGGCTTTTAAAAATCTAATTTTTTTCTGATGTCTGCCTTAAGCAGTTTTTTTTTACATTTAAAAGTCATATGATGCTGTTCAATGTGAAAAATTTGCTCCCTTAGCTTTGAAACTTTTCAAGTTTTCCCACCATCTGCTGTAATTTAAGACCAGCAAGATGGAGATTTCAAAATATTTAATTGTTTCTGTTCATTCCACTTGAATTAGAAATCACTTAAGACAATTTCCTGAGAGTGTTTTCAGAAAATTTCATGTGCTAAGATGAGGATTAATCTATATACAAAAAGCTGATGTGTGCTGTGAGCTGTTGTTTTCTCACTCACCGCCCATCTGCCTTCTTCCCCTTGCAGCAGCCCCTACTGTCTCCAGATGCTTCTGGTAAACTGGGGACAAGTAACTTAAGATGTTAGATTTCTAGAGCATGCTTAAGTTTTCCTTCTTCTCAGGTGAATTGCTTCACATATGGGATGCTTGCTTGTACAAATAGTTTTGTAAAATCATTCAGAGAAAGGAAGAAAATCAGTTAAACTAGTGAGGTAAGTTTGGTCAGAGCAAAAGCTCTGAAGACAAACAGTGGAAAAGGTCTGCCTTTTCCAGGTTATCCTAAATGCAGAGTGAGAGCTGTACTGTTCTTGCCAAGCTTTTGACATCTTTCAGACTTGTAATGAGAAGTTTAAACCCCTGCTGGTATCCTTTGGAGGGAAAACTGTTCATGAAATATGAGCTACCAACCGAAAATAATAGTATATTTTGAACCTGGAAGTCAAGTTAAATTAACATCACAACTATAAGACAAATAGGATAATCTTTCCTGTTGCTCATTTTTTCCAGCTGAGGCATTTGTTGCTTAATTGCGACTGACTTGTATGCATAAGTAGCTTTGCAGGATTAATACATTGCTTTCTAGGAAGTATCTGGTGCCCACTTCCTCTCCTTTTTTCCTCCTTCCCCCATTCAAAATGCCCTAGATTGTTGGTAGGTTGGGAAAGGGATCAGGGTATCCACAGGCATCCAGATTAGGCACAGAGCTCTCAGGTGCAGTGATGGTCCTTGGATGGTAAAGGCAAAGCTTCCAGTTTGGTATTTCAGTCTGGATTCAGGAGATACGGCTTTGTCTTGTTACAGTTTTATTGCAAATGTTAGCAGCAGCGAGGGAGAAGCACTAATTTTAAAGACAACCAGCATTTGCCACAGGGCACAGCTGAGCCCCTCAGCCACGGGCGGGCGGGCGAGAGCCCCGGGGAAAGCCTGGGCAAGGGAGGGCAAAACGCTGCCCGGCAGCCAGGGCTGAGCGAGGGGAACCGTGCGGGAAACAGCCCTGCGAGCCCCGAGGGGACAGCGGGAGCAGCTACGGAGGCGGGAGAGACTCAGCAGGCACGGCCCTGCAACCCCAAGAGAAATTTCCGCTCCCCACCACATGTTCCTGTCTGTATTTGATGAAATATAATAAATAATTAACTTTTTTTCCGGTCTGTATAAAGTCTAGGATGTCCTCAGACGTCAACTCCACAGATCCTTATTTTCTCTCTTCAGTGGCTATTCTGTCTAGAAAATCGAATATTCAGCCTAAATATAACAGCTCAGGAGTAAGCTATGCTACTTGAATAGCTACGGACAGTAATTCCCCGTCTTACCCTGTGGCCTACATTCCTACGCAGAAATGCATAGGAATGTCAGTGATTTTGATTCCATGATGGCTGATCAGGCCAAACACACCATTTCTCATTTTCTTTTAAATGATGGCTGTTTACATTTGTATCGTGCTCTCTGACTCTTTGCCTTTCCTGAGAAGTTAGCTGAAAACTGAAAACTATGGTAACAGGTAACCTGTGGAGGACAAAGGGCTTTTTGTTTAAAAATAGAGAACGTGAATGCTAATTTTGATCCCAAGATATGTTTCTGGCAGAGCAGGTTAGCCCAAATGCTGTTTTGTTTTTCCTTAGTAAGAGTACCTAGACATCTTAATCCTATCCTTCATACTGTCAAACAATATCTGGAAGAAGCCTAATAAACATGGAAATGTTTCAAACAGTTGGTTTTTTTTAATAACAGTGTTAATTTTGGAAAACACTTTGGGCAAACTCTGGGGCAGGCACAGTTGTGAGGAAATCATCAATGTAATTTGTGTTCTGCGAAGGGAAAAAGAGACAAAAACGTGAATTTGTTTATTTTTTAGTATGTATTATCACTCCCATGACTCCTTTAACTATTACAGGTTAAAGAAAGAAGATTGCTGATTACTGCCAAAGCTCTGTGAAGAAAATCATTGGTTTCAGAGGGCTGTATTTCCATTATTTAATTGGGCATTTTGCACTTCAGTCACTGTGAGAAATATGTTTTCCTTAGCACCCCATCTTCTGAACTTTGAGCATGTGAACTGGGATGAGGCTGCCCTGCATGACTGCAATGTGGGAGCAGCTCCCTTTCTCCAGCTGGCTGTGGCATGGAGCTGCAGTCAGGAGAAGCACGCCCCAGTTGGCTCCTGAGCAATATGGCATTATTCTCCTGCTGCAAGGCTCACAGACAAAGCTGGCTGGTGGCCTGATCAGCTGTGTTCAGCCTCTGTCTTGGAGGAGCTGAAGAGAATATATGCACCGTATTTTTGGCATGAAATTTAACAGGTAAAGAATAATTTTTACAAAAATGTTTAGTTTCTTTTTCTGGTTTTGGGAATACTTGTCTATGCGACTTCCACATCAAGTGGTTGAGGTTCTAGTTACCTCAGTGTTGGCACACCACAGACATCTCTGAACAAACAAATCCTTCCTAGCCTGAAACCAGCTTAGTGTAGCTCTTGCAGGTCCAGCCAACTCTCTCTATACATCAGTGCAGGATTCACGACCAGAAGTCTCTGTAAATGTCTCAAGACTTCTGCCCTGCATTGTGAACTGTAATAACCACACCAGCTCCCCACCCACCCAGACTCAGTGAACTGATAGAAACCACTTAGTTTCAAAAATATAAATCTGCATACAATAGTGAAGACAATAAAAACTTTCAAAACAGTGTATTTCCAACCTCTTGCTTGGGGTGAAGTGGATGGGCACAGGTGGAAGGGTGAAGTCCCTGGCACAGGGTTGGTATTTTTATATCATGTCTCATACAACTTGATAGCCTCACTCAAGCAGTAAGGTAGCTGTAATCTAGTAGTAGAGGTCGATTTCACTCCACATGATTCATGCCCCTGAGGGCATTCATGCCCCTTGAGGCCTGAGAAACACTGCATCCCATTCATGAGCTAAAATTCCTGCATTGCTTGTTACTCAAGGCAAAGAATCTTTATAGTTCTCCAGCTGGTTCATGTCCAATCAAGCTGCTACAGTCAAAAAGTAGCAGTATCTGGGTAGAGTAGAGGTAAATATATTTCATGGTGAAATTCAAAGAAGATTAAATGGGAAGTTACTCTGACACGGTGTGGGTGCAGTGGTGGTCAAGGTGCCGCGTCCTTCCCAAAGCGTCTCCGTTCGCATTCGGCTGCCCGGGTGGTGCCACAATAGCACTCTCACAAGCACTCAACTTGCCACTGCTGGTGGTAGCACACAGACAACACTCACACGAAAGCTCAGTCAGCTTTGCTGTGTCGCCGGAGACAAAGAGGCGGGAGAGGTCTTTCGTATGGAGTTCCGAGGGGTTTATTCCACCGACGAAGGGGTCCAGGGACAAAAGACCAAGAATGGTGGAGGATCCAGGGTTTCATACAGGGGTGGTGCAAGGGTTGGGTAAAACAGCAAGAACCAATGATCTGAGGGCCAGGGCAGTGGAGAGAACATGGGGTGATCGAACAGGAGTCAATGGGGAAGGAGAGGGGCCGTTCAGGGGAGCCAGGAACCAGTGGTGCATTGAACAGAGGGGAACTTTCTAGAACACAAGACTAATATGGGATAAGAGGGGCAGAGGGCCAACGGGCCAGTGAAACAAGGAGAATTAACATAACCAGCAAAGCCTTATGGGATCTCACCATAACTCAGGGAGATGTGACTAAACTTCTGTACCCGAATTGGGCCACAGATGGGCTCCCAAAGCTCCAGAATCCCACGGCCTTCAGCCAGTCCTGCCATGGACTGGACCACTGCAACATCATTCCCTCTAACTGTTCTGGCTTTTTTTTTTTTCTGTCTAGTAGTGAAAGATACATTCTTTATTTTCCCCAAGCAAATCTCTTTGTAGAGTGCTATTCCCCATCTTCTGTTTTGTGACCTTGGCTGTGCGAGAGATGCAATTTTATGCTTGTCTCACTATCACTAAGTTTTGCTGATAGTTATGTTTATTCAAATGTAATAGTGTGTGATTACAAACAAGAAAATGTCTTTGCAGTACTTGTTTTTTTATCCATGGAATCTGGTGACCTTCATTCAGATGTCTTCTTTCTGGTGCTGTGGGGACAGGGCACTGATCCTGCAACTCTGACAGTAGTATTGCATGACATTGCTGACATTGTGCTGACATCTGCTGAATCCTTTCTGTCAGGGAGGTTGACCTTTTTTGCCATTTCCTTCACTCCATTACAATATTGATGCTTTTGCCTGTGCTTCCACCTTCTTTCCTCTTTCCTCCTGCCAGTTCATTTTGGCCCTATTGTCCCATTGTTCAGACTCGGGTATTGTCCTTCTCTGTAGCCCTAGCTCCAATGTCAGACCTTCCTCCAGTTCTCTCTCAGTTCCTAACCATGAGCCTCACATATGTAAAATGGATTAGGTCTCACCCTTTTTATAAAAAATAAAGGCATATTTTTTTTTAATTAAAATAACAACAAAAAAAAGGCAAAATAAGTGCCTGTTCTCAGACCAGATTACTTCTTTCTGTTGCTGTTCCATTACTTCCAATGCTCACCCACCACAAATATACTGCTGGTTTTATGGGTTCCCCCCCCCCCTTTCCTGTGCAGGATGCCAAACACACAGGAAGGAAGGAGAAGAAGAAATAGTAATCGTTATAACTATGATCCAAACAGAATAAGTCTCTGAGTAATGCTGGCACCTCTCTTTCAGTATGCTCAAGTGAGTGGGGCAAATGCTTTGCAGAAGTGATCAAAGAAAATTCAAAGAGAGTTATGTGCACACATCTGAATTAACAAAATGTCTTATCATGTCTCAATTTACACCTGTAATAAGTTACACTAAAGTTATGGGAACTGTTCATATGCACAAAAATTGGATAAAGTTCACTTGCTGAATTAAAGGTCCAGGTTCTCTTCCCTATTGTATAATAGCTTTGAAGTAAAACAATACTCTTTTTCAATGATAAAATGAAAAAACCCAAGAAGGAAACTCAGCAGGAACAATAAGTACTTTATATCTTCCCCCCTTCTCCCTTCCCTTAGATTTGGCAGGATCCTTCAGGAATGGAAAACATACCTTAACATTAGCCAGCATACAGAAATTTCTCAAAATTTCTGCTCTTAGTAATCTTTGAGCCAAAATTTGAAAGGGCCTTAGACTCAACTCCTGCATATGATGTTCATGTACACCTTCCTGATGGTTATCTTTTAGTGTTTTAATGAGACCCTAGTGCAGACACGATGCTGCTAGGAGAAGAAACAGTTGTACATAGGAATGACTTGGATAACCATACAGTTGCAAAGCTTGTTCTTTCATTTGGGCTTTTACCATGTAAAACTGAAGAACTTAAAAAATGTTGCTTGAAGGATATTTTTTAAGCAGCTATTCAACTTGGATCCAGTTTTGTATGCATAATTATATACATACAGGGCTCGATGGTTATCTGAACCAGGTTTTACTGCCAAGGGACACATTCCATTTTTTGTAATACACACCAGTATAAGTCTACTGTGCTTACTCTTGGATTTATGTTGCTGCAGTGCTTGAGAGCCCTTGTCATGGATGAGGAGTTTATTGTGTTAGGCTCTGCACAAATGGAGGACAAATAGATGTTCCCTGCTCCCAAGGGCAACCCTCCACAACTTATTTGGATGCCTGATAGGATTTTTTTTCCTCAGCTGCACCTCAGATTTGGGAGGTTTTTTCTCAAACATCAACAAAATATAATGCTGTCATTTAATGTTGATGACAATACAGTGTTTAAGAGGGCTTCTTCATATTGTAACCCCAAACCTTGATCTTATTGATAAAAGTCTTTCATAATATTTTAATCCCTATCATGAAGAAAACATTCAGGAAATTCCAGCTGTGTGAAATGGTTAAGTGGTGTTGTTGTCATTTGTGTAAATATGTGCAATAGTGTTGAATGAAGTACACAGTGGATCTGTTTTCCTGTTGTGATTAAGTTGTTAGAGCTTAAACTTGGTGGCTTCATGAAGCTTGAATTTGTTACAGGTGAGCATATGGATAGCTAAAAGGTGTCACTGTATTTAAAGTAAAAATGAGGAGTGAAGAGGCTCTATGACAATCTGTGGAGTACTGGAGGTAAGGAAAGAAGGAAGGTGCGTACAGGGACAGTAACTTACTGCTCTAAAGTGTTGGGTTTTATGGGTTCTCTGTTCCACTGTAATCTGTTCCAATGTAATCTGTTCCACTCCTCCATCGTTGCCATATGCAGATTGCAGCTGTCAGGTTTCAGTTTATGCTCATTACTTTCCATCCTCCCACTGTGTATCACTGTGAAGCGCTTGTCTCCATCCTCTCCTCCATCCAGTGATCTCCTGGGATGTATTGGAAAACTGCTATGAGGTCTCTCCAATGCCTTCGATTCTCCAGGCTTGAAAAAGCCTCTGTCCCTCAGCCCTCCTCAGAGGACAGCGTTCCAGCCCCCAAACACTGAACTCACTTCAGTTTATTGATGTCCATCCTGTATCAAGGGCCCAAAATCAGACACAGATTATTGAAAATGAAATCTCAGAAGTGCTGAGCAAAGGAATAGAATTCTTCTCCTCCATGTGCTGGCTGTGACCCTGTTGACAGAGCCCAGGGCAGTGTTGGGTGTCCCTGCTATATATGAAACTACAGCGATGTTACAGTGTCATAGTACTTAAGTGGTCATACTACTTAAGTAGTCACAGTACTTAAGTAGCACTATGTTGTGCTCAGTAAGTAACATTGATCAGTTCTTAAAAGCTAAAAAATCATATCCAAAGCTAAAAAAACCCAAGTAGGAGGTGGGAAAGTGAGAGAGTAAGGTGAGATTGAATGTTGAAATGCAAAATCATATTTGCAGCTGATTGTACCCAAGGTCCAGACAAATGCAAGCAACGCATCTGGAAATGCGAAAGCAGATGGGATTGCCTTCTTGGCCCAGGTTCTCTTCTTGTTCATGCATATTCAGCTGTTTGATTGAAGAGGATGTCTCTGAATATCATATATCAGTATGTATCTGTTTAATACTGTAGCCTAAGGTGTGTCAAACCACAGAAGAGCAATGGGCAGAGATGGTGAAATTCCATAAAACCTCCTGTAGACATGAATCTAGCTTTTTCTCCTTGAAAACGTCTTACAGGACTTTTTCTTTGGGTTTTTATTTTTGGTTTTGTTTTTTTTGGTTTTGGTTGGGGGGTTTTTTTGTGTGTTTTTTTCCCTGCTTTAATCAGTCTTCAGACCCTATTAAACAGGAACAAAAAGAGGAAGAGGAAGTACACAGTATCTGCTTTCTACAAAGCAGACTGTATTTATTTGTTTAAGTGAGACAGAATCTCAATGTCTTCAGCGTTTCTTAAAAACAGATTTAAGCAAATCAGCCAGGCAGCCAGCCAGGCAGAATGCATTTTTAGGCACTGGCTCAAAGGCAGTGTCAAGTCATATTAAGCTGGGTGCCTAGAAATAATATATGTGCGATTAAAAAAAAAAGAACACTGGAAGATCATCTTGCCACAGTTGAGGATGATTATTTGATGCAGGTTGGAGAGAAATTGCATTGTAAGTCATCAAAAGGTGATGAAAAATGCTTTGAAATATTATGCTAATACAGTATCTAAGGCTGAATGCCACCTGATTGCTACTTCTCAGGCACTTTACTATGAATCACCTGAATATAGTCAACAAAGAAGCTGTTTCAAACCAGTTCTCTGGGTTTGACCACCTTCCCAGAAAAAAAAAAAGTGAAATGTCTTAATTGTTTACTTGTGTGGAAAACTTGCTTAAATGATTGTATATCTCAGTAGGAGATTTTTTTTTATATTACCAGGCTGAAACAACTATGTTGATTTCTCCTTTTGTTTTTATATGTTCAGCAGGACAAATTAAGCATCTCACCCACAAAATATCATTTATATGATGAATAACCGATTTTGTTCAACCCTGGGTGCTGAAATGGGAGAAGAGTTTTCCTCAGCTTTGAGGATCCCAGAATCGTTAGGTTTGGAAGGCACCTCTGGAGATCATCTCATCCAACCCCAGTGCCAAGGCAGGGTCACCTAGAGTAGGTTACACAAGAATGTGTACAGCTGGGTTTTGAATGTCTTCAATGAGGGAAGATCCATGACCTATCCGGGCAGCCTGTTCAGTTCTCTATCACCTTCAGTGCAAAGAAGTTCTTCCTCATGTTGAGGTGAAATTTCTTGTGGTTTTGATTATGACCATTGCTCCTCATCACGTTGCTGGGCACCGCTGAAAAGAGTCTGGCACCACCCTCCTGACAGCCACCTTTGAGATATTTTATGTATTGATGAGATGCCCTCTCTGTCTTCTCCAGACTAAACAGGCCAAAAAGCAACAATCATGGGTGAAGTTAAACAGTTTTCATGGCAAGATGAAATAAGTTTCCTAGTTGTAACAAGATAATTAATTATACCATTTATCTAACATACTTGGCAAGGCATTCTAGGACTTACAGAGGCTCCCCTCGGTAGATGGTGCTGTTGTGTCTTAAACTACTTCCTAGGACGCGATGGAAACATTGCCCGAGGCAATAGAGGCGCAGTAAAGGTTCTGCCTCTAGGGCGATTACAGGCAGGCTTAAATTAGTTTGGTTTGTTTTGAGTTGCTTTTTTGTTGTTGGGGGTTTTTTGTTTGTTTGGTGGTTTTGTTGTTGTTGTTTTTGTTTTTGTTTTTTCTGTTTTTAATTAAGAATGGGCAGGATTGATTTGGTGAGGGTTTTTGTGTCTGTAAAACCCATACAAAGAAAAAGCCCAACCTTTGAAGTAGGTCGTATGGTTAGAGTAAGGCAAAACAAACTCAGTGTGGGATGAATGAGCTGCACTACCCAGTCAGGAAAGAAAGCTTTAGGTGTCTACTGAATTCGTAGTGCTTATGGATTTAGTTGCCTGTAAAAGGATACGACCACACCTTATGTAATCGTGCTTCTCCTCAGACTGTTTGAATGACAACTCTGGCACAGGTTCCATAGAAAGAAGGTTGCACAGAAGGGTTCTGCTAGTAAGTGCATGAAAAGAGCACTGTGCTGCACTGGAGTGCTCTGTTGTTACTTCGGTACCTTACATGCAGAAATCAAAACAGCAGATTTTCTTTCAGGCCGGGAAAAAAAAGCCTGAAGGCATGTGTGCCTGCAAACACGAGAGTATTCCCTGCCCCCACCCTCCACCCGCCCCTCAGTTTTTCTTAGAAGCATTTCCTCACTGGGTCTCGGGATTTCAGTAGTGCAACAGACTAGTGATACAGTCTGAGAGCCACTCTGGTCATTTCTGTTATGTTCCCCAAAGCTTTTTTTGGCTTTTGCACATTAGATAGCAATTCCTGGATCCCAGTTCTGCTGAGCCAGCTGAGCCCTTACAGCCTGTTTACAGTTGGGAGCTGTGCTGCTGAGAGACTGAGGACAGTAAGAAATATTGGCGCTCTCAGGATAGTGGGAGGTAAGGCAGCCTTAAGTCAGCAGAAAATTAGGGCAGCATTAACTTACAGTCCAGGTCTGGGCCAGTCTTAGCCATGTAAGTAGCCTTACATGATGGATAAACTGGAGGGATTTGATCTGTTTAATGAGCAGCAGCACCTTTTTCTTTTTTTTTTTTAATACATATAATTAAAGTAGCAGACTGCTGCCCCACAGCATGCTCCCAGATGGCAGCACGGTCTCTAGGCCAAGGTTTCCGTCTGTTTTCTTGTAGGCAATCCCTGGAGCAAAAGAAGTTGAGTTACTATGGCGTCTTAATACAGGATGAGTGGAGATCACAAACACAAAAGCATCCCATTTGTTGAGCATCTCCTGGACACATCTTTTCCATTCTGAGGAGCTGATAAAGTCTAGCTGAGCCAAGCTGTTTCGCTTAAATCCTCAAGAGCAAAAAATATTTATTTATATGTCACATCTGTCTGGTTGCCACTCCCTGTCATGAAATCCTCTTTTTGTTATATGCTATTAAGTACACTTGATCTCTTAATCAATTTTTAAGGCCAGAGAAGATGGCTGTGATTCAGAGAGAACACTTCACTGGAAGCTGTACACCTAGCTCATACCCTCATACTGTAAGCAGAATTTCCTCTTGTGATACATAAGAATTTACATTAGAGAAATGATGATGTGATATTTTGCTCTTATTACATATTTAATGTATCATTGACAAGTCTTATAAAGCCATGAAAAATTTTATAGATTTTGGTGGGAGATGTATGTGGACATGCAGACATGGTATTAACCTGAACACTTTATTTCCTAAGTAGCTTACATTTCTATGGAGAAAAGCTGCTTTACAACCCATTTAGATGAAGATTAACTTGTTTAATGTTTAGTTTCATTCCCAATAGAGCAGTGATTGAAATCTATTTAGTCTGAGACAAATGTAACAGCACTGTTTTGCCTTAATTTTAATATTGCTGAGGATAAGGGACAGAGACTCTTGAAATGAGTCCAAACAGTCAACTGTTTACATAATACTTGAGTCACTTGGTTGGACTGCCATGTTTGTATGTTCGCATGCACAAGACTGTTCCAGTCTTCTCAAAATGGGTCGTAGGAGCCTGGATCACAGCTCTAAGCTCTACAGAAGACTGAACATGCCTAATTAAGTGGCTGTTGAAATGAGACTAGCCACAAACATTTCAGAATTTATAAATAGATGACTGAATCTGAGTCGGGTGTAGCAAATCTCAAATCCTTAAAGTAGATTTTGGGCTGTATTACATCCACAAGTCTTGTAGAAGGTCTGGTGACATAAGACATATTTTTCAAGTAAATCAAGTTTGCAAGGAATTGGAGTCATTGGTAAAACCAGCAACCCTCATTTTTCAGGTCAGTATATTGCCTTCCTTAAAACTCAAGGTATCTCCAAAATGCCTATGACTGATCACCTCAGATAGGGAACCAGACTGTTCCGTCTTTAAGCAATTATTCTCTGTGCCCAATACTGGTTTTCTGGAGGGATGCTTTGCTCCTTGAGTTCTTGCATGCTGTTCTAGCTCATGCCTGTGCTTGTGATTGCTCTGTTTGCCCCTCTCAACCACAGAAACAGGAGTAGGACAAATAAAATAATTTGAACAAAATAATTTTCTAGTAGTTTTTGGTTTTTATAGTACTTCATTTTGGTTGCAAATCTTTCAAAAGAAATCTTCCAAACTGAAAAAATAACCATAAAAGGTGGAGGGAACAAAACTAGGTGTCTCTCTCAAGCAGTTTGAATCTGTTGGGGCAGTGGATAAAGGCATCATTTACCTTCTGACTTTGTTTTGCGGTTACCACAGGGTGGCAGCTTTTGGGTCTGCTTGGCCCTGCCATCTCTACAGCACAGGCTGGCATGCTCAGGTGTCATCTTAGTTCCGAGCAGGTGATTCATTCTGGTGGCTGGTCCATGACAAGCTGGTGGGCAGGTGAGATGATCTCAATCCTGCAATGAAAGAAAGGTATAATTCAGGCCATATGTCAGGGCTGTGTGTGTAGAAGCAAGTGGGAGAGGGACCATGGGAAGAAATAAGTAGGGAAGAAGTAAGTGATTGAATCAGAAGCAGAGAGGATTTAAATTTATCCAAAACATATTGCCTAAGATTTTGGTAGTGCCTCCACTATCGCTAATGATGAGGCTGGGATGTTTGGAATTCCACTGATTGGTAGCTGCAGCCTCAGAAAGGGATGTGGGGAAACGTTCTCATTGTGGTGGTTTGAAAACAAACCAGGGGAGACACCAAGTCAGAATAACAATTCATTAGGAAAATTAAAAATAAAGGCAGAAAACACTGGTTTGAACTGACAGAGTCAGAATACAACCTGACACCCTGTCGGTCAGGGTGTTGGTGCAGTCCGATTAGATAGCTGCAGTCCTCCTGGAATGATGGCTCTATTGAAGCAGTGATCCTGTAGAAAGGGTCTGGTCTTCACTTGAAGGTCGAAGGGTAGCTCTCGTCCTCTGGAAATCCAGTGGAAAAGGCTGCCTGTGGTGCTCGAAATCTTGGCTTATATCTAGGATGGGATGCTTGGTTTTTCCCTCTGGGCAGAGCATCTCACAATGGGATGACGTGATTTTGTCAGTCAGGCAGTGAAACTAGATGGCCCATTAGCAGAAGATAGTCCGGAGGGAGTTTATCTATGAGTCATGGGGCAAGGCCCTGATGGGCCATTAACAGAAGATAGTCCAGAGGGAGGAGGCAAGGAACACCACCCCTCCTGGTTTCAACAGTTCATGGAGATGGTAACAGAATACACTGCAACCCAGGACACTCATCTGTCAGGATCTCATTATTTGCAATGGAGTCTGACAGCTGTAAGGTTACACGTGTATAAATCAGCCAGAAGAGGAGTCAGACAGTAATTTTACTTTGCTGTGGCAGAGGGTGAGAACTGCCATCCTGGAGTCCGAGTAGCACAGCCACTGCCATGTGCCAAGCAAGCCTGTATCATTCCCAAGACACTTCTGTCCATGCTCCCACTCTCTGCTGCAGCCCTAGGGCCTTCCTCCTTGGAGCTTCCGTCCTTCTCCTTCCTTTGATTTTGGAGAGAGGCAGAGGCATCAAGCAATGCCTACCTGACCCTTTTCTGAGCTGCATGGATTTGAGAACATGGCTGCATTTATTTCCTACATCATCATGTCATTGCTTCCTCTGCTTCCAGTCCTGGGAAATACTGCGGGGAGAGGAATCACACGGGCCTTTAAAGTAGGAGTCACAAGAAGAAGATAACTCTTTTAGAAACAAAATGCATCCCAGAAAGCTAGCCCAGGCAGCACTGGGAGTTGGAGCTGGGGTTACCAGGATCTCATGATGGACTCTCCTGCCAACATCTTCACTTGGGTGTCAGCTGGACCTGGAAGCAGACTTGGTTTGGTTTATATTTGTTTAATCAGACTTGGAAGAAATAATCCAGATGTGTATCAACTTCTAAATGTTTTTTCTCAGAGGGTGAGACATGTGGATTCAGGTTTCTTGTTTGGAAACTCACTGTAGTGATTTAGAGGTGCCATGAACTGAGTAGGCTCTCTGAGGTGACTGATTCAGCTCATTTATCTGGCAATATGTGATACATCTGCCAGGTCTTTAACCTGGGTTTCAAAGTATCAGTTTCTAGTACATGGAGAGGATGTACAATACCCTCTCAGAAATTAGGCAAGGTCTGACATTCTATTACGCGGGATGAAAGTGAGGTAGGGAACCAGAAGAGATGGCAGAAGAAAATTATTTTGGTATCTACTGTTACCAAGCTGGGAATAGTTTCTCTGAAGAGATACTAAACCTCCACTTATTTAGAAAGTTTCGAAGTGAAGCACCACAGAAAATGTTGAGGGAGAATAAAAAGTTCTGATTTCTGAACCTTTCTGTAACATGGAATTGTTGATTGCCCCTTCAGGCTGACCTAAGGTGAGACACAGAGCAGTGGGTCAATTCACTTGAAATTGTAGATCCACTTGGGAAATTTCAGGTTGTGATCTCTGGACAGGCTGCATGATTCTCTCATGTGGGTATGTACTTAAATTTTAAAAATCTAGAAAATAGGTGCTATCTTCAGTAACAATGCTGTACACCATAGCTTCTAGCACACACTGTGGATAGGCCTCTTAAGAAGAAAACAACAACTCTAGTTGACCACCTCAGAAGCTCTGGAGGTGCAGAAAGTTTTCTCATTGGCATAAATTTGCCCAGGAAGAGAGAGCTTGTAATATTTTATACTCTTCCTGTCCTTTTTCCTTCTTTCTCTTCTTTCCCCCTCTCTCTTTTAGTGGTAATTAATCTGGGTAGAGTACTCACTGGGAAGCTGTTCTGTTTTTCTCTGCTTATAATGTCACACCAAATGCACCTAAAACTCATCTTTGCTAGCTCTGGGGTTCATAAAGTGCCAGAAAAAGTATGGAATTTAGTAGCCTCTCTCCTTTTCCTTTTTTAATACACAGAGCGTGAGAGTTTCTGTGTCTGTTCGTACCTGTGCAGCCCTATCCCATTGCTTTGGTTGACAGCTACTATCTCCTTCGGACATCAGTGACTTAGCAAATGGAGCTGAGACTACAGACATGGCCTCACCTGTCCCCCACCCCTACCTCTTCCCTGATGTTTTTGTGCTTGCAGTACTCTTCCATGCAAATGAGAAGCTATGGTTCCATCTAGCACCACCTCCTTTATCAGCTTTTGTAAAAGAGGTTGAGAAGACTTCATTGCAGGTGGGAGGGAGAGGCACTGGGGCAGGGAAGGGCGAGGAGGTGTAGGCAGAAGAAGCGGAGCAAAGATGGCCGGAGATCAGGCTCTGTGGGTTGGTTTGGCCTGGGGTTGGTGCTGTGACTCTCCAGCTCCAGGGCTGTTTCGAGTACCATGCTGAGGGCAGTTGTGCAAGAACCACATGCAATATGAATGCATCACTTTTCTGGGGAAAAAGTACCAAGTACTCAGCTCTTCCAAACCTCAGTCTAGCTTTGATTCCTCCCACGCCATCATCCAAGTTTCTTCAATCCTCCTTGCATTGTGAATGGGCTTTCTCAGCACTTTGCTTGACTGGAACTCCTTACTTTTCCCAGCAACAGAAAATGTACACATTCTCTTCTCACTGCTTCTACTGCCCAGCATCCTGCTGCCTGAAATCATGTGCTTTATGTATCTTCCCTTCCCACCTTCTCTCCTATATCCTCTTGTAGCTGTGGTCATAGACCCAGATCTGTTCATATCATCACTCTCTCTTCTCTGGAGGCATTTTCCATCTTTTCTCAGGTTCTTGGGCTGAACACTGCTGTAGAGGACCCAGATGACTGCAGAAAATGTTATTTACATCAGCTCATTCTCACTGGGAAAACCTGCAAGTTGTAAAATGTATGTATAAGCCTGTTGGCTGAGGCCTAAAGTGAAAATTAACCCCTTGCATTGCACTTCCCCACTTTGCCCAAATAGCAGAGGGCAGAGAAACCTAAAAATTGAAGAGTGTTCTGTTTTTATATCAGGGGGTATGTGGGGAGACAAGGACGGCCAGTGGGCAAACCTAAAACATGAATAGGTTTTAATGCATTAGTAAGTTTGAGAGGACTTTCTGCTGAAAAGGGAGCGGAGTTTCAGGCCAATTAACCCTAACTGTGCCTGGGATAAACTCATCCTCTTGTGTGCAGGAGTTGCTCCCAGGGCTGGAGTGGAAAGATTAAGGTGGACAGGGGAGAAGAGAAGAGAAAGAGATGGTTTTCTGCAAGTGTTTGGCAAGCTCTGGCACAGAAAAGACTGCTTATGGGTTTCCTGGGAGCTGGAAAACAAAAGCAGCTGCTGAAGAATCACCTTTAAGGGACATTCCTGGTGGAATGTATTTAGCTCTCCATGTCTCCACACTTTCTAAAAAGCTGAAATAACAAACTGAGCAGAGTGGCAGAGAAGTTATCACTGTTCTTAGAAAGACGGCCGGATTGATCCCTGACTGGCTGAGGGAGGAACAGTTCATGGCAGGTAGCAGGGCCCACTATAGGAAAATGGCATGACTACAGATCCTCTGTAGTGACACTGGACCTTGCTATTTGTCCAAAATGATAACTAGGAGGCTTTAGCATTTCTCTTCAGCAGAAAAAAAACCAAACCCCAAACAACAACATAAATTGTCATTACAGTTATCCTTCAGGGACTTCCTCTTTCCCCAGAGGAGGGTCAAGGCAGTATTCTTTTAAAAACTTCTTTAAGTGTAAACTGTATTCTTGTTGCTGGCAGGAGGGTCACACCCACATGTGACTTTGCAATAGCGTTCAAAGATGTTACATGTCGAAACCCTCTTGCTGCACGAGTGAAAGGGAGATGCTTGTACTGCGCATTAAGTCCATAATGAGAGACGTGTGTGTGCAGAGTGGGGGGCGTAGTTGAGGAAATAACAAAATATTTCTTGAGTTAAGTATGTTTATGAAACATTTCAGTCAGGACCAGTTATACACCAGTGATTCCCAACCACATTCAGCCTTTTCCATAGCCCTGCATGCTGTTTTCTTGTCTCCCATCTTGACGGCAACCCCCACAATGCTGTTGCTGCCCCTGCCTTCCTCCACTGCTGTCAGTTTGAGAAGGTGCCAGTGGAAAGACTTAGATAATCAGCCAAGCAAAGCACATTAGTTTGGTCTCTCATCTCTAATGCTGGTGTTCAAGCCAGAGAGGTTATTTTAATTGGGACCCAGTATTAGAGATATTTTTTTTTTTTCCTAGAAAGTGATTGTGTTAACTCTGAGATTAATGCTAAGATTGATTAAATTTAGCCTGGACAGAGATTTAAGTTTCAATCACTCAACAGTGGCTTCCACAATACAGAAAAAAAAAAAAAAAGCAGCCAGAGTATAGCATATGTCAATCTCAGCTATTCATTTTTAGGATATTACAGGAAGTGAATGTGTTTGGACAGTGAAAGGAGAAGAATGGCCTGGTTTTAGAAGTGCTCAGTTTCTCAGAGAATTCCTGGTACACTTAAATTTTGGATGTTAAGTCTTCCTGAACATCAGACCTACAGAGTACATCTACATTACTCACAGCATCACTCACAGCATCGAATGAAAGAGTCTAGAGTTCCTATTCTCTTCCTAAGATTTTTTTTCCCTTTTGCTTCATTGTAAGTGATTAAAACCAACTGACAATACCTCTTCTCCCTCCTTCTTTATTAATTCATGATGAATTCTGTTTTCTGGCTGACATCAGTTCACTGTCATGGTTCAAAACTTTTCCAGTGCTCGGTTGGCTTGTTGCTTGCTTGCTGAAAAAAGTGTTTATATCAGGATTTTTGGAAAGAAACAGAATGTGATGTTATAGGGAGGGAGGAGTTATTTTGTTTTGTTTCTACAGAACTTGAACTTTGAGATATTTACATGGTCTTATATGTGATTCCTATTAAGAAAAAATAATGCAAATTGTTCTGGTGATTTTTTTCTATTCATTCTTTTGTTACACTTTTGACAGAGTATTATTCTCAATAGGATGTGGCATTCTGTGCACACTCTTAGGTGAGATGTCTGGCAGATTTGCCAGAGGGTACAGCACCTTTGAGAAAAGTCTCGGGTATTCCTGTGATCTGTTTTTGTTTCTCCACTTGAGCTTCATGCCCGTCTCACAGTCACCTGCTGCTGTTTGCAAATCCTTACTGATTATTAGGTTTGACCTTAATGATGCCTTCTGTTTAAGCCTCTGTGCTTGAAGTAGGCTCACACGTCTCAGTCTGATCCCATAAGCGTCCTACATAAGGAGCAAGCTCTCACCCCAATGTGTAAATCTTGAAAATTCAAGTCTTTTGTCAGAAGTCTTTGTACTGGAGCAGGGATGACCCCTCTATTTTCTGAATTCCATGGAACCATTAAAAAAATTAAGAATGCATCTACCTACGAAACCAAAGAGCATTCTAACTCTCACCTTTGCCTACAACCTGAAATGTTTGTTTAAAGACATTAAATATCAAACTGGTAGTGGTTTTGCATGCAAAGCAAGGGAATATGGTTATTGTCAGAGACAGGTGCAAAGTTTTAAGACATAAAATGGTGATTTTCACTGACTGTTCCCAGAGTCAACAGGAAGGTTTTTCTCTACCAAAAAAAAAAAAAAGAAAAAGACTGCTGATTGGCAGTTTTGTCTATTAAAAGATGTTCCATCTACAGTGGTATTTATACTAAAAAAAGCAATTGCATATATCATTAATTTACACTAATCATGTGTAGTCTAAAAAAAAGTCCAGAAAGCCTACAAAAACTGCAGGTATGATGATTCATGACTTACTGCACTGACTTCATTCTGGCCTCTTGCACATAGTGCCAAACAAGAGATCAGTTGGAGAAATGATGTTCTAAATAATGCCATTTGTAAATCAGAGTCTTTTGCTTCAACTCATAAAAGAGCTTGGTTCTTGAAACAAAAAAATACAATAATGTGAAGTCCTGACGAGTTTGTAACACTGTTTTCCTTTCTGAGTATGTTCTCAAAATGCTTGAGCATTCTAACTCCCGATGGATTTGATGTTGTTTGGCGCCTAACTAAAAGCAACTTGCTTCCTGGAGAGCCAACTTAATTTAGAATGCATTACCTACACTCAGATTATCTGCCACGTGTTGAGATTGGTGTCTGGCCGCAGGGGCAACCAGTAAATTCAGACATTTAGGTCTTTGGAGCTTCTCTTTCTGAGATGTTCTTGCAAACAACTACTTTCATTTTTGGGTTTTCAAACTGAGGGTCAAATGTACTTCATTGAATATCTATGTTTCTTTTCTTTCTTTGTTCAACAGAATGCTATCCGTGTTTTACTGTGTCCAGCTGGCACACCCTCAGCATGCTGATTTAATTTAAAAAATCACTACCCATTGTAGAAGCCAGATGTAGCTGAATAGCAGAGCTTTGCTCATAGTATGGCTCTGATGGCTGAACTGTTCCAAGGACCATTACTGCAAACAGTGCAGGGAGTATTTCCAGAGCAGTGAGAGAAAGCAGGAAGTGCTGCATCTGTGATGTGCCTGAGAGTGGGACTGTGCTTTGACAGGGTGGGCTTCTGTCATCCCGTGGCTCTAGAATTTGAGATTGTTCTTCAAGCATACTGCTACTGGGACTCACTTAAGTTGTAGCAAATTCCAAGCCAGCAGCAAATTGAACAGGCTTGCAGGCATCACCCCTGCCCAGTCTCAAACTTGCAGGCACAAATTTATAGCTGGGGAGCAGGTAAAAGGGCTATGGACAGCTTGCTTTCAAAAACTATCGAGCAGCCATCAATATAGTGAAGATCCCCATAAACTTATTTTGTAGTTTCACACTGCAATACTATCAACTCAGACCTGGTAGCAAAAATGCAGTGAGAAAAGTACCATTTGCATTAGATACACCACTGTCATTTTTGAGCATTGTTCATGCTGTCCGAGGAATTGAAAGCTGGAAGGATGATTGTCAACAGACTACAGTAAACCTGACTGCTAGATCATTCTATTTATCCCTTACCCACCTCACCTTTTACAAATAGGTTTTCTGGCTATTCTTCATACTGTTGTTGGGTTGGGAAAGAAATGAGATTACAAAGACAGCTGGATGCACAAAATACAAATGAGGATAAGAACAACTAATAAGGGTAAAGATAAAACAGTCTCAGGTAAGACTTCCACAGTAGAAACTTCACTTTGATATGAAATGACAGTCATTTGGTATCTTCCATTCAGAAAGAGCCTGTCACCTAAACAGTATCTAGAAAATCATGGCTGCAGGCGAGAGCATGGGATTGATCATGAAAGGGCTTGAATTTTGTTCTTGGCTTTTCTGAGTTCTTTGGACAAGTCACCTCCTCACTGCTTAAATCCCTCCTTTGCATTTTAATCATATGTAAGCATCCAGTGTTGCTGCCTGTCTTGGTCAGACTTACCCTTTACATTTTGAAAATGTTTATGTCTCTTTCTTCCTTGTCTAAACAATCTCATGCTTTTGATCTTTCCTCATAGCTCCTATTTTCTAGCTGCTTGATCAACATCTTTGCCTTTCTCTGGACTCCTCCAACCAATGCATAAAAATCTGTAACTGCGGTGGATATAATCGGACACGTTACCCCAGCTCAGGCCTTTTCCCTCTGAGGATGAAAGAGCACTTGCTAAGGATGCTGAAGTGCCCCAGCTAGGAAAAAAGGAGAGACTGGGAAGGTACTCTTAGACCTGACTATTTTCAATACCTTCTATGGAAGTCTTGATCATCAGATGTTAATGCTAAATCATCAACTGTAAGCATTGCTGTCACCTCATTCAAGCCTTATTTGTGTAGCTACAAGCACCCTCCATAAGCTTTCTTTTGCCTTGCTGTCATTTTAATTGATGTTCTCTAAATGACTTTTTTTGGAAACACATGGTAAACTAAATTGATAAAACTATTTTGGCTATATTAGGATCTAATGAGATTGTATTACCTTATCTTGTACAGAAATAATCCAGAGATGGACTACTTCATCTTGTAGTGGCCTCCCATGTGACAGGAGGCTCCTGGAACTGTAAGGGAAAAGATACCAGCAAAAATGCTAATTAACTGCAGTGCACATAGCAGTGCTTGACTGCTTAAGATGCAACATGCCCACTCTTTCCCTCAACCCAATGAACATCACCATCCATTCTAAAAGTTATTGATGACTCTCTTTTACCAGACTCTTCTTTCTCTTGTATCCCCTGTACCACATTAAGCAGGTCAGGCACTGCAGTCATTGGTGTTTGCTTGAGTTTCGTCTTTGAGATGTTATGTGTAGTTTTGCCCCTGCCAAAAAAAGAAAAATTTATCTGAAACTTTCTGTCTTGGGGCTTTCTGCTGCATTGTTTCAGGACTAGCCAAAATTTTAATCATATCTTAAAATAGAACTTATGAAGAATAAACATTGTAGTACAAGAAAATTATGGTGAGTTTGGTTTAGTGTTTTATTTTTTTTCAGGTGAGCCATTTCTGGAAAAGCATGCTAAAGGCTTGAGCCTTAGAGAAAATTGACTGCAATGCTCTTCGTGGAGGCTGGACTTGTTCTGTGTGCCTTTTTGGACTATGTGAATCTTGGAAGCTGTGTGGAAAACAGCAAACTTTTCCTCTGCTCTTAGTGAGCACCCGAGCAACACTACCTCAAATGCTGCCTGTGAGGAGACACAGGGACTGCAAAAAAGTTTCTGGTGCTGGAGAAGGGAGCCGGTCTGGTTCAGTGTGGTGGTTTGACCCTGGCTGAACACCAGGTGCGTACCAAAGCCATTCTACTACTCAACTTGGCAGGGGAGAGAAAATATAAGGAAAGGCTCATGGGTTGAGATAAGGGCAGTGAGAGATCATGATCCAGTTATTGTCATGGGCAAAACATGCTTGACTTTGGGAAATTAGTTTAATTTATTACCAAAATTAGTTTAATTTATTACCAATCAAATTAGAGTACGATAATGAAAAATAAAACCAAATCATAAAACACCTTCCCCTCACCCCTCCCTTCCTCCTGGGCTCAACTTCACTCCTAATTTTCAATACCTCCTCTGCCCCAGCAGGACAAGGGGACAGGGAATGGGGGCTGCGATCAGTTCATCCCATGTTGTCTGGGCCACTCCTTCCTATTCAGAAGGAGGACTCATCACAGTCTTCCCCTGCTCTGATGTGAAGTCTCTCCCATGGGGTGCAGTCCTGCATGAGCTTCTCTAACATGGATCCTTCCCACAGGCTGCAGCTCTTCATAAACAGCACAAACAGTGTGAGTCTCTTCCAGGGGTGCAGTCCTTCAGGAACAGGCTGCTCCACCGTGGGTGCTGCACGGGGTCACAAGTCCTGCCAGCAAACTTCTTCAGCATCCTCACTCCATGGGGCCACATGTCCTGCCAGGAGTCTGCTCCAGCGTAGGCTTCCCACAGGGTCTCACCCTCCTCCAGGCATCCACTTACTCTGGCATGGGGCCCACCAGGGACTGCAGGTTGGTCACTGCACCTGCATGGACCTCCATGGGCTGCAGGGGCACAGCTGCCTCACCATGGTCTGCACCACGGGCAGCAGGGCAATCTCTGTTCCAGTGCCTGTAGCACCTCCTCCCCTCCTTCTCCACTGACCTTGGTGCCTGCAGGGCTGCTCCCCTCACATGTTCTCACTCCTCTCTCTGGCTGCTGTTGTGCAGTGTTTATTTTTTACCCCTTCTTAAATACATTATCCCAGAGGTGCTACCAAGGTAGCTGGTGGGCTTGGCCTTGGCCAGCATCAGGTCCATCTTGGAGCTGGCTGGCATTGGCTCTGCTGGACATGGTGAAACTTCTAGCAGCTTCCCACAGAAGCCACTCCTGTAGCCCCCCTGCTACCAAAACCTTGCAACGCAAACCCAATTCACTCAGCAAGCAGATGGGGAGTCAGGCCTTTTGGAAGGGATCTGGTAAAAACATGGACTACAGCTGAAGCAAAGGATAGGGGCTGGACGGTGGGGAGCTCTGAGGAGGGAGAAGGAACTGAAGGAAGGTTTCATGTCTGCAGCAGAGACATAGCATTAAAAAGAGCACCAAAGTGCTCCTTCCTGCTTTTGTCCCTCATTTCCGCATTTTCTGAAATTCATCACCTGAAAACTGAATTCTGCATCAGCTGGTGTGTGTTCTGAGCAAGTGGCATCCCTGCCTTTCCCTAAAATGCTTGGGTGAATGCTCTGAACTAAGTCTGTATCCAAGTGCATTAAGGGACAAATCAAGTTTGTATATGAAGGTTGCTCTTGGTGTGAGCTTCTTCATAAACAACAACAACAACAACAATAACAACAAAACTTTCCTTTGCTTTAGCAGTTTAGTTATAAGGTATTTTAGTACAGAGTAGCAAAACAGCTATTTTCAGGTTGTGAGTACCAATTTTTTTCAGTCAGGATACTTTTTATATCTATCATTTGAGTGAGCTAATCTAGTCTTCAGTGCTTACCAAGAGAATCCAGAATTTCACGGTATAAAGAGGTATTGCTAACTTAAGGTTTGCATTTCCAGGTTTAGCTTTACTGCAAAGTAGTGTATATCCTTCTTTTTGGAGTCTACCTTCTTGTTCATGTATACAATATGTAGCCTCTGTTCCATAAAAATAAATCTTAACCAGCCATGATCATGAGATAAAACCTGACATTTGAATTGCCTGACTGAAAATGATGGGAGAGCACATTTTGTACTTGAGCCTATAAGTGGAATAATGGACCAGTGGAATAATGAAGAATTTAAATGATAGCCCAGCTTAAAAATCGTCATTTGCTGTTTTGACAGATTATCTGTGTTGGGAGAATGATTAGGGAATGGAGGAACTTCCTTCATCAGCAACCAATACAGTCCAATATATCCACAGCTAGACAGGGACAACAGTAGGAATGCCAGTTACGCTGCCTCAGGGGAGAGGGAATGTCCCTTCAGAGAGAGCAGGGCAGAAGGACAACACCTCATAACTATTCTAGCAGAAAATCGATACATTTCTGAGCACAAAGGCATTTGTAACTTTTAATATGGAGGCCACCAAATACAGTGGGAAGTTAGCTGCCTTTGATGCAGCAGTCAAAGGGTCAAATTCTTTTCCCTGCTGCTCCAGCATAGCTCTGTGGCAGTCTGCTGGGCTCCGCCAGTGAAACTGAAGAGGAGGATTTGGCTTGCAGCCTGGTTTTAATCTGCACGTATGGTATCAATTTTGGAAGCATTTTCTGGTTGTCCTCACAGTTATAAAAGGGTAGAAAAATATATTTCGCTTGTTCCCCAGTTAAAAAACAGGCTTTTGTTAACTCATTTGTGTTAATTCTCTACCTGAAAAGTAATACTTAGCTTCAACTTCATTTGCCATAGGATTGGCCTGTCTATTAGTAAGTATCCTAAGGGAAAGGCTGCTCTGGAGAAACTAACTTGCCCCAGCAGATTTCTGTCCTCTCCTGCACACATAGGTGATGCTGAGTCCATCAGGACGCTAACATATGGATCCCCCTTCTGACCACAGGCACTGGAGCCTCCTGCCCGTCCTTTCTCTTAGCATGCTCATCCAGTTATTGTTTGCTCAGAGAGGAGGAGTTTTGTGGTGTATGGGACGTTGACAACAATTTGTGCACATTTTCAAGTGGCTGCTGAAGAGGGAATGTCTCCTCATGCTCACCAAAATGTTCAGCTCTTTTGATGAGTGCAGGGGCCATCAGCCATGGGTAAGTGTCTGGCCCCATTGACGAGCACTGACCCCCTTGGAGCTCCATCTCAAACACTGTCATAACTTCCTTATTTGCTGTTTTCCTATAAGGTTTTTCTGTATATTCCTTGATTTTGGTCCCTTCAATGTTTTATGTCACCCCTTTCTTTGGGATAGACACTACCTCCTGCTTCTGAAAAAACTCAGAATCACTCCCCAGGGCACACGACTGCGAGAAGCTGCCTGTAACAAGGACTTCAGTTTTCCCATGTAATTGCAGAGAGTATTCATGTTTTCTTCAGAATCTGAGGAAACTTACATTTGAGAGGCAATTAAACCTTTACAGTAACTTTTGCCATTTTTTTTTCTGCTTTCTCATTTAATTCCTGATTTTTCTTCCCTTGCAATTGCTTCTTACTTTATGTGTCTTTCCGCCCTCATTTTGCACTCTCCATCCTTTTTTACCTCTTTCATCTACCTTGACACTCAGTTAGCAACCAAAATCAAAATTCCCATACAGCTGTACAGACTTATTGCTTCTTGGCTCTTTTAATAGGCCTAAAAATCTTCCTTATCATAAATAAGGAATAAATATCATAAGATATCCGTGTAAGAGGCAACTGAACAACAGTGGCAGGCTGTGTGTGATAAACTTAGCTTTAGTTGTGCTACTAAGAAATAAAATGACTGCAAAACATAGAAGGTGAGAAAACTGAAGCAGAGAGATGAGTCAAGGTTGTCGGATGCAGAGTGATAAGGGCAGCCCTATCACATATGAGATGACACATTCCACTTGGAATTTCTGCTGACACCTGTCCATGTGTGCCAGTGCTATTATTATAGGTTAACAAATCATTGGAAGTTCTCATTATTTCCAGCAAATTGGAACCGTAATTGCTTCTAGCAATTTCCCTAGACTCCTTGACCTGTAACATCAGTAATTCATAATGATTAAAATAGGAAACAAAGCAGCAAGTTCATCACGCTTTCTAGAGCACAGCACTGCTTTGGTACTTTAAACAGAATACATAACATCTGTGTTGTGCTGGCTTAGATTTATCTCTTGTGAGAGGCAGATCTCTATCTGCTGAAATAATTGAAATTACCTTCTAACATACTCATCAGGAAAACAAGCTTTAATACCTGCAGATCACTATGGCTGTGTCTGTAATTCAAGGACTGAGAATACCTGTAAGGGGCTCTCTTTTAATAAGATGAAAATTATTGGCTATCCAAAACTGTTAGCTGATTGTGATCATCATGTCCTTATCTTAATTTGGCTGTTTTGCCTGTTGAAGGTGAGAAATGTCCTGTTTGGGAAATACATTCCCAATATTCAAAGTTACTGTGGAAACAACTCAGATTCCTCACTTTTTACCTGCAACATCAGCCCTTTTAATGATAAATCAGTCATTCAACTGAAAGAATACAGGTTTCTGAGCCTATCAGATTTGTTCTGGATGTCTGCTACCAATCGCTACGACAGTTCCAGTTCACACAAGTCTTTTGTTTTATGCAGCAGTTTGATCATGACTGTAAGTATGGACCTGTTTCCATAATTTTCATGCTTAATTTTGGATAGTGGTAGCAACAGTGGGAAATCTTAGCTAATCGGGCCTTTGAACACGAGCATGCCAGACACCTTCTGTGTCTGGGGTTTATCACTGCACCATGAGAGAAGCTCTGGCCATTATGAGCATTGCAAATTTACATCTGTGTGACCCAGTTGACACTAATTCTGAGCAACCCTGGGATAGGTTTATGACATATCCAGAACCTCAGGCTGTGAAGAACTGCACAACACACTGTCAGTTTTTAAACACTGACTTGCTGAGTCTCTGCATAACTCTTGCATTGTTAGTGGGTTAAACAAGGCTATTGAAATGGTTTTTCTGAGTTTTAAGGATTTTTATGCAAGGGATATTATGACAGCATATTTAAATTTTTATCCTGCTAAAAAAAGGAGTTCCAGGGTGAATTAAAATATAAAGAAACACAAAGAAAATAAATTTAGGTAATGGCTTCACACATTCAAGACTAGATCAATCAGGCAATGTAATTAGATTGGATTTTTCCAATGAAAATGATATCTCTGTACTGTATCCTTTGACCTCTTTTTCTCTCACCTCGTTGAATAGTTTACAAAAAAGCCCACAACTGTGCTAAACAAATACGTTTGTTTGGTTGTACCAAGTTTTTGTTTCAGCAGTGGAATTCATTAAAACAGCATGTTCTGTATATTGCCAGCAGGTCATCAATGCATGCTTGAGTCAGATTCCTGACCTTTACTTTCACTTGCCAAGTCTGCTAGATTGCCTCATCCTGGGGACTCTTAAAATATATATCATTAATAATATACCTCACCCTGTTTTTCTTATAGCTGAGAATATCTTCACAGGTGTAGTCATTGCTTTTCTCTCATAATTATCAACCAGTTTATTTTATGGAGGGACAGATGCTTAACTGTAGGTAGTTGCTTAACAGGATTAAATAGAAATATTTTTCCCTCACCTAAAGAAAATTTAAATTAAATTTGAAACCTGTTTAGGATTTGAGGTGAGCTTTTTCCTTCAGTGAAAGGTTGTCTCAAGCAGCTACTCAACAGTATATATCCCCAGTGAATTATGTGGGCTTGCCATTTTCTAATCTGACATTCTGGTTGCTTTGCGTAGATGTAACTGAGGTTAAATTTTTCTACAGTGTTACCCCACCAACATGTCTAATAGTATGTGCCCCTACACTCTACTCAAGTTGGAAAATGTTAATCAATCCATAGAGGCCCAGCTCAGCATGTCCCTAACCTCTGTGTTTAAGTTCTGTATTTCACACCCTGTTTTCATTTTGGCACTGACCATAAGCACCTCAGTCCATACAAGTCTTAGTGTCAGGACAGCTCCTACATTAGGGTCACTATCTGGAATCAAGAAATTGTGCCCCTGCCTCCTTAATTCTGTAGATGTGCTCAGAATGTTCTCAATGCAGTTGACTGGTATCAGACCTATCATCCTGGGAACAAAGAAGGGAATTTTTTGTTCCCAAGTTGCAAATATTTTGCAGTTGATCAGAGTCAGTGGGGAGACTATATGTCTACATGTAGAACCTCACCATGTTCTTGTCTTCCCTTTTCACAGGAAACAGTGATCCTGTCAAGAGACAAACTTTCTTCAGAGGAATTTTTTACAAGAGCAGTGAATATGTGCAAGGGCCCTGTGGTGAAATGCCAAGATCTGTACCAGTGTGCCAACTCCACTGTTATTACAGTCAGCAGGCTTTTACACCATCAGGATCTACAGCAACGTAAATACACACCAGACTCCCCTGAACGAAAGTGTGGTATTGATTTTGTTGCACTCTTATGGGTCTTAATGACAGGCTGTTACTTCAAATAGCTTGAAAAAAACTTACTAAAATAATCTATTTTTCTTCAGTAATTAAAGGCAAAGCAAAACTGAGATGATCACAAACAGTCTCTGATGAGAACTTCTCTTAATGTTCCTTTTGATCTCTAGTGTTGCTGCTCCAAAGTAAAGCATCTAGGTAAAAATAAAATCATATTAGTACAGGATGTTAAGTGGAAACATGTCCCTAAGAATGAAGCTATACAGTTTAGAGGATCTAGATTTTTCTGGCATTTGTTATAGCCCAGTGAATGCAGTTCATTTCAATGTGATTTCAAAAGCAGATTAGCAAGTATGTGCATTACAGGAATCATTCAAAAAAGATGGTTTGAGTTTGAGGCCAATCACTTCACAAATGCTTCAAGAGTGCAGAATACCTCTTGATAGTTTAAACTCTGCCTTAATAAGGATCTATGACATTGGCATTTCTTAGACATACCTTTTTGTTTCTTTTCATGTAAGAGAAACACCTAAAATACAATTAGAATACTCAGATCTATCCATCACTGAGATTGTGATGTGTCTCTGAGACCTGCAGCAGAATCATAGGGTTGGAAGGGACCTGTAAAGGTCATCTAGTCCAACCCCCCTGCAATGAGCAGGGACATCTTCAACTCGATCAGGTTGTTTAGAGCCCTTTCTGGCTTGGCCTTGAGTGTTTGCAGGGTGATAAAAGTTGAGATGAACTTCTGCAGTGCATCTTCCCTCTCCGGTTCCTTCTGCTACGTGGTGTGTTTCTGTAAGCCCATGAGAGGAGTCAGGCATAGTCTACCGCTTCCATGCATAGATTCCATAATGATTATAGTAACTACTTTGAAAGAAGATTGTGACTGCTGCCTTCCCTTTTCCAATGTACTTTTGTTATTTTCCCCTTGCCCAATACAATTTTCCAAATAAATCTTTTCCCTTTCTTTGTGTCAGTCATTATGTAAAACATTGTTCTTTCATCCCTGAGGACCTATGTTAATCATATACAAGCTTTTCCAGGCAGCTATATTGTAAAGTGACTAAGTAATATGCATGTCAGGGAGTGACAGTGTAAGCATTAAGTTACTTGCTTATGCAAGGTTACTGAATTTACCTAGATGTGATTAATGTTGCTAGTTACCTTATTAAAGGTAATTGAGGGAGAATCTGGTGTTACAGTTTTCAAGATGTACAGAAATACAGTCTAAATTAAAGCAATTTCAACTGCAAGTCACTTTCAAATAAAAAAAAATGTATGAATGTTTATCTGTATGCAGAATTATCTGGCTGTTTCTTTACTGGTCAAGTAATTAATCCTGCAGGGCTTTGAAATTAAATTAAGGGAAGAACTTCATAAAAATTTCGTGGGTGCAGTAACTATATATGAGTGCTGGGCTCCAGATGTGCATGGAGCTCCAGAAGAAACCACTCATACTGACTCCTCGGAATGGTGAATATGGGCCGTGTGGCCACCTGAGCCAAGGAGAGTTGCATGCTCTGCAGTTGGTACAGACCTCTCAAGTATCATGTCTGTGCACATGTCCTTGCTGTGCAGATAAAGACTCCATCAGTCTGCTGGGACTTGTGTTCTTCACATGTTCTTGCTGGTGAGCCATCCATATCCCCCAAGCTAATTGTACAGTATAGTACTGTAGTCACGGTGGTCAGATTTCTATTAAAAGTACTGTGTAAAAGAGACAAGAAATGTGAAACAGATGGAAAAGCTGTAAAACAAAGATGAGATATAATGGCTGATCTCATGATAACTTCAGAAATTGTCAGTGCCGTCCAGTGATGTGTTAGCCTGTGGCTTTAGGAGAAAACATAAATGCAAACCAGGTTTTTCTGGTTTTCCTTATTCAGCTAATGAGAATTTGACCAGGGTGTAAGCATTTCATCTTACTGACCTGCTACCTTCACTCATTTTGGAAAACAGTTGAGACTTGGATATTTTGTGTGATGGCTTTGTAAGCCAACACACACATCTAATTTAGCAACCTGCCGGACTATTGCATCCCTCATGGCAATGTAGCCTCTGCTATGCACTGAAGCAGGCTCTGCTCTGTCTTGACTTGGGCTGAGTTTCCTGCTTTGGACACACTGCATTCCCTCTGCCCTTGTGTCAACATTTTCCGTGCAGTATTCCCTCCAGTGGGCTGGATGACAGTGAAGTTTGGCCAGTCAGTCTCTCCTGAGATCAGCCAATCTCTCCTTCCTCCTAAGGGCAGGGACAATGGCTGCTTTGCCTAAGAGGGTAAAGAACAGAGAGTGGTTTCAGCCTCCCTGTCTTCCTCCATGTAGCCACGGGGCAGCAGGAGGACTCTAAATCTTTCAAGGTTCTGTGGGGGAGCTGTAGGCCTCAAATCTTTCTCTGTACATGCAAGAAGAGAACATGCAGCTAAAATGTGTGATGGTAAACTCTTTAATTCACAGTGTTAATGCCATTTATTCCTAGCATTATCATTTTCCCTTTCTCCTTTTACCTTATTCTTACCTCTCCCCTTGCAAGCTGTGAACCACACAAGCAACTACTTCAGAATTTTGACTTTGTCATATTATTATGTCACACCTGAAAATGTTGCTTCTCCCAAAATATCATTGCCTTAGTTCCTGTGGCAAAGTAGCTGAAGCCTCATTAGGTCAAATAAGCTATTCAAGGTATCTGGGTGCTACTTTGAATGAGCCAGGAGTAGTTATCACAAAATACTCTGCAAGAGATGTAATTGTTTTAAAAGTGGCATAGTAGTAGCCAAACCAAAAAGATGGGTTGGCAGGAGGGGCATCTTAAAATGGGAGGACTCCTAATCAAAAGATAATAAAAAGGTTAACAAAATATGATTTTGAAAGTGCATCACTTTCTGTAGTGGTTTTTCCCAGCTCTCTCTTATCTGGTAATGTAAGGCGTAACAAGAAATAAGTATCCTAAAGCGTAGGCCCATCTACAGCCTCAGAAACAGCAACTAATGTGAAAGAACAGTAACCTCAGCTCTGAGGGTTTTTTGTGTTGTTTAAAGCCCTACATAAATCAAGAGGAGGCCCAAAAAGGGAAGACTGTTTGGTTTCAGGGACTGGTCTTGATTTTCTGCTTGGGATAATAAAGATCAGGAATCCATCTCTAATTAAAGGCAAGCAGAAAATATGCAGGATTTTCACATACATTCTTTTCATACTCATAGTTTAATGTGTTATGTACACAGTATTCTTTTCCTTTAATTCAACTTTCTCAAATTATGTGCAGACAGCTCCAGCAGCAGGGAAAGGTGGGAGTACTTAGGATATCTAGAATTTAACTCTTTCACTTCTACTACAGAAAGACCTGTGTCTTTATCAGAGGTATTCAATAGAATTGTGGTTTCTACTTTCAACAGAAAACCTGAGTGAACCTGTGTGATTCTGCTGCATGGGGGCTTGGGGGGAAATTTTGTTTGTTGGTGGTTTGTTTGTGGGTTTTTTTTGGTGTTACTTGTTGGGTGTTTGGTTTTTTGGGGGAGATTGGGGGTTTTTTGTTTGGTTGGGTTTTTTTGTGTGTTAGTTCTTATTTTTGGGGGTTTTTTTCCTAATTGAGTAGATTGTAGCAAAGATACTGGTCTGGCTTCTTTGCAAAAAAGACATGCTTTTAGTTTTAATAAACATAGTACTTTTTTCTTGTCTGCTTCTGTTGTAGCTCTCGTTTGTTTTGCAGTGATTTTCCATGGACATGTCATTCAAGTGAGTGAAATTTAAGCAGGATGTGGGTTTTGTCACTTTGATGGTGATGTAGTTTCCCAGACGCAAGTTTTGCATTAAGAAATTAATATTGGCAGATTGGGTATTACAGTAAACCGAACAAGCTCGAGTATGTGGTAGGACCACATCATTTGGCGTGGTGATGTTCAAGTTCCCCTCTCTCCCCACACAGTGAAGTCTGGGGTTGATTTACATAAATTCTTAGTTTTCTAACAGCAACACCCCATAAGCTGAACTATCCCTTCTGCCTTTGGCTCCCTTTCTGAGATGTATTGCTGACACTTCCATCATTGAATCAGTATAGCCCAATGAATCAATGTCTGATGTCTAGTTTTTAATAGAGGGGAAGATTTCAGATGATATATGTGGTCACATTTAAATCTGTGGCAATAAGATGCATAAAGATTAAAGTTTGGCTGAAATAGGTCTGCCCTGAGATCCTCTTGATCTAATGCTTGGAGTAGACTTACTAGCATAACTTGATTTTATCCATGAAACACATTTTCCCTAATTAAAGGAGCTCTGTGTGTTGAACGAGATGCACCGACATAGCCCTCTGTTAGGCCAGTTGTCCAGAGTGGTTTGAATAACAAGCTTTTAAGAAAGACAATATTGAGGTAATTTCCAATCAAGGAAAGGATTTGGTATCTTCAGCAAAACAGTTTTCTCAGGAAAAAAAAGATTAATAGCCGATTTCCTTGAATGAAAGAGTGAATGCTTTTATTCCTTAATGTTAGAATAGTAATAGCTGTGCAAGGAATACTGGAGCATTCTTTTGTAATGACTATTTCTGTGGGCTGTTGGTCTAGTAGTTATAGGCTTCCTGTAAATCAATTACATTAATGTGGGTATTTCGGGGGCATGTATTTTTTTAAAAAATTTATTTAAAATAATAGGAGCAAACATGCCCTGCTCATTGGATAGTCACCAGTGCATCTTTGGTTCTTTCTTTTTCCTTCTCTCCTGTTCATATGGACTCCACTGCTTATTCCTCTGAAAAAAAGGCTGAAAGTGGAGAGCAGGCAGCTAGGGCTAAAATAATTGAAGAAGACATCACCGAAGAGGGAAGTTTAGCTTCATCAAAATGCAAGTGGCCCATTCTTCCTGCTCTGTTGTCTGCCCAGCTCCACTGTGTGGATCATTTACCTTTTTGTAAAGCAGGTTCTGCGTTGCCACAGGTAATAGCAGAGTAATATTTTAGTGGCATGAGAATGACTTCAAGAGCACTCAGCCTGCATGGCTGGTGGGTGTCATCAACTGCACTTTCAGGGCCAGCCTAAGCTCTGCTTGCACACCAAAAACCTCATGGGTGTTCAGGCTAATGGAGGTGACCAAATATGACACTAGCTTTAGTTTAAAAAATTTTAATTTTATTTGGCTTTTTTTTGAGGTGCATTTTATGGCTAGGTTTTTTACTATAGTACTTGTCAATAAGAAATTAAATAGCAAGCATGTAAAATTGAGTTTCATAAGGTTTTTTACTACTTAAATTTGGCTCTAAGGAAGTTTCCGATTTACATACTTACAAAAAGAAATGTCTTCTAACAACTAACTTGGTTTATATATATGTATACTTAAGGAATCCTATTAATACCTGACTTTTTACAGATTTACCATAGTGAAAAGGTTTAATGCTAAAATATGCAAGAAAACCTTTCTCTGTAACTTTAAAATTGGGAGTGAACAACTACTGTAATTTAAAGTATCTGTTTTGTATTTTGATAAAGATTGTTGTAGGTTTTCTCTTCCAGATGAAGAATATTTTTACTTTTTCCTTTTCTTGTTTTCAAAGAGTGTAGAATATTTGGAACAGTTCAATTTTTTCCTATTTATATATTACAATAAATATTATATTAATTATTAAAAGAATAACTTAAAAACCAGGCCTTATTTTTTTGTAGTATCACTTTTTTTCAGATATATTTATTTTGTTTATTTTTTCTTTTCCTTTTTTTTTTTCCTTTACTTTTTTTGGTAGTTTTTTGCTCTAAGAGGGTTTTTTGAGCTTCCTAAAACCATTTCTTCCATGCTTGTTCCTACCTACTGAACAATTGTCGATAGTTTCCTAGAAACATTGTTGTCCCAGTGCTTTTCCTGTACTTATTGCTGGGTTTGGGAATTTAAGCTCCAGATGTGTAAATCTAATGCCATTTACTATGAAGCAGACCAGCTTTTCTTCCCAGTCCTGTCTCCTACTGCACATTGGTTGGTGTGGCCAATTATCTTCATAACTGAGATCCACATTTGGTCTTGAGTAGCTGAACTCCTCTTGAAATCACAGACTGAGGAGCATTTCCAAATAAGAAAGTGGTATTTATGTATAAACTGTATATTCCTGAGGGACTGCACACTGGTTTTTTGAGCACAAGCACATGTAGGGATAAACAATGTCCTGTACAAAGGACCCCCACTGGCTGACCTGCACTTTTCCGAGGTCCAAAAAGGAAAGAGAAGTTTGTGGAATTTATACACCCTGTGGAGTTTGAGTCTGCTGATAAAGTAAAGAAGAAATAAAAGCGAAGTCTGTGCAATTTTGAGTCATCTGCTCACTGACTATAAATCTGCAGCAGCCTATTTATCACTTCCACTGAGGCTACAGCAACTCAAACAGGCAAGAGAATACAGCTGCCTGTGCCTGTACACAGAGCGTGTAGATGGGTCAAAAGCTGAGCATAAATCAGCAATATAGAGCTGCTGCCTAGAAGGCACAGCTCCCAATCCAAGGGAGAAATGGAGCGGTGGCTGTGTGCGAAGGAGCCCCCAGCACTGTGCAGGACAGTCAGCTCTGGTAAGGCTTTAACTTGGGCGTTGTGCCTTGTTCTGGGTGCTGTGCTTAGAGACATTTACAGCTTAGGGAGAGGAAATCTGAGACCACTCATGAGGACGGTCAGAGCTCTTAACAGTATTTATCTCAATGAAGGACATAATGAAGTGTCTTCTTTCATCTCAGAGACAGGAAGGAGACTGAGGGAAGAGGTAGGATACCTGTGTTCAAAAATGCGAGCACTTCATGTCCATGGTGGGTAGAGCAAAATCTGCTCAGGTTTAGCAAGGAAGATTCAAGTTTGATATTAGGAAAAAGTTTCTCATGGCAAGCATATGAAAGTACTGGAGAAATTGTCTTCGTCACCAAAAGTCTTGCAACTGAATTAGATAAACATGGGCTCAGGACATCTCACATAATCCCTGCCTTTCCCAAGTGACCTTCTGAGACTCTCACTAACCTTGAGATTTCTGTAGGAAGACGACCTAAGTTCCTTCTTTCCAAACCTTGCAGTGACATAGCCTAAAATCAATGGTACCTATTTAAGCAACCAGTCCTACTGTAATTTGTTAAACATGCCAGGTTTTTTTCTTGAGAGAGCTTCTAAATTTTACAAGAACTTCATAAATATCTTACATAAATGTATACAGTTTCCAAAGTTTTAGCAACATCTTCAGAAAGGCTTGAAGTGGGGACAGCCATCCTGAATATGAAAAAGTATATGTATCTAGGTGTAGGTGTAGCAAGTCCTAAGATGACTTGTGAGACCAGTCACTTTGGCTCCACCAACTCATCTGAAATGATAAAGCACTTACAGAAAGCTCTTGACTGTTACCCCTGATTATTTACATTCCCTTGCCCTTTTCTAACCATTTGAATTCAGATATTTTCTTTTATTTTTGAAGGCAAAAGAGCACACATACTTCAAATTAATAATGATGCAATAATAAAGCTCAGTTGCACTATTCTGACAAACATGGGGTGTGAGCATGCAGGGTTAGGAATCCTGGGGTATTTGGGGCACTGTTTTACTAAACTGCAGGGGCCTCACTGTAGGCTGATAACTCACAGTGCCAGGTCAGTGGTGAGATATCTTCTTTAACTGTTAGCCAGAATTTGTTGGCAGGCAGCATGGAAGTGGATAGAGGCCTCGAAGGTCAGATGTTGTTCCAAGTTTGTCACAAATATGCATTAGGGAACAGCACTGTGGGGGTGGACAGGGCTGAGACGCTAGATTTAAGCAGTAGACTGGTGCCTGACTCCACCAACATTGCAGACAGGAGCTGGATAAAAGAACACAAAACTACAGTGCTGTTTTTCTTCAGACTTTTAAAATAATGAAATAACTCTAGGGCTGCCCATTTTATCAATGTTGACACAGCTCTTCCAGTACAGAAAACATGATCACAGTCTTCAGTGGTTTTGAGGCATGTCTCCTGAATGTCACACAGATTCCTGATGCAGTTACAAGCAGTACAGATTTTAAGTGCTTATCAAGAAGGGCATAGATTCTCATAATGCTCTACAAAATCAGATCAGTTGTGTTTCCCAGTACACTTTCTCTCCAACAGCAAGGATACCTGTAGTTGCTATTTTATGAGATTGTGCAACCGTAGTCATTTTCCCTGGTCCGTTCCCATTGGATTGCACTGGACCCACAGTTGGATGAGGGATGTTACAGGGTGCATTCCTGCCTGTTCCCTTTCTGTTTATGGACCTACTTTCCATAAATTTGCATGATCCTTTCTGAATCTGACAATGCTGTCTGTCTCCGCAATCTCCTGTGTCAGCAAGTTCCACAAAGATGGCATGAGGTATAGTATGACTTTTCATCAGAGGGAATCTTGAGCCTGCCTTTCTGATTTTCTTTGTAGAGCGTTTTGGTTCCTGCACCACGATCACTTAAAAAAAAGTAGCTTTGAAGCATATGGGGCTGGGGATGGAATTTCCTTGTGCATACCTGTAGACTTTTGGCTGTCTGCCTGTGGGACTGCATGGAGTTAAAAGCATCCTTATAGCCTTTTATCCACTTTCTTCCATGTGATGTATCCTTAAGGTGGTGTCTGTATTTCACCACTTGTTAAAGTATTAAGTAAAACTGATACACTCTCATCTTTAGTTGTCTGAGGTTTAGTATTTGAGCAACAAGTGTTACGTGTGCCTATAGCTAATTCAGGTCAGGATCACATCCTTCCGCAGAAAGATGTGTGGTGCAGGAGTAGTTATACAACAGGGAAGGAACTACAATGAGTACTCCTGGTCTATCTGTACTTTTCGAAGAGGAAGTATTTGACCCAGCGTTCACAATAGAGATTGAGGATTATTCTCCATATAGGCATACCCTTGGTCTCTCACCTATGAGTGAAGCCAGCTCTGTGGAGATCTTGCTTCTACCACTGCCCTGAGTGTCCACAGTCTGTGTGCAGAACCTGACATTGAGACACCCACTAGAACTTCCTATGGCTCTCTCAGATTCTCCTTTGAGAAGGATTTGATCATGCAGAAGTTTCTGTTGATAAAAGATCCATATGGTCCAAGGCTTCCAGAGTTTTTCAGGTGGCTCTCAAGTGTCCACAGGATATCTTTATGGACAAAATGTTAAGTCTGTCTTTCTTCTCCTGTAGTGCCTATTGCTCTGCAAAGGGATCTGGACAGGCTGGATCGATGGACCAAGGACAACTGAGGTTCAACAAGGCAAAATGCTGGGTCCTGCACTTGGGTAGCTGGAAAGTTGCCCATTGGAACAGTATCTGGGGGTGCTGGTCGTCAGTTGGCTGAACATGAGCCAGCATGTGCCCAGGTGGCCAAGAAGGCAAATAGCATCCTGCGCTGGATCAGCAATAATGTGGCCAGCAGAACCAGGGCAGTGATTGTCCCCTTGTATTTGGCATACACAGGTCACACCTTGAGTTCTGTGTCCAGTTCTGGGCTCCTCAATTCAGGAGGGGTATCACTCTCTACAACTCCCTGAAAGGAGGGTGGAGCGGGGTAAGCATTGGTCTCTTCTCTCAGGTAAGAAGTGACAAGACAAGATAAAATGGCCCTGAGCTGTGCCAGGAGAGATTTAGATTGGATAGCAGAAAAAAGTTCTTCACAGAAAGAGTTGTCCAGCATCTCAACAGGCTGCCCAGGGAAGTCGTGGAGTCATCATCCCTGGAGATATTTAAGAGGCATGTAGATGTGGTGCTTGGGAATGTGGTTTAGTGGTGGACTTCGCAGTGCTGGGCTAACAGCTGGACTCGATGATCTTAGAGGTCTTTTCCAACTTAAATGATTCTATGACACAGAAATGCACTCTGCATCTCTTCAGCCACATCGAATTTTGTGGCATGGGAATAAAAGAAAAAGCAAAAGCCTTTGACCTTGCTAATTCAACAAATGGAATTTTCTGTGGCTGACAATATTACATCATCTTCTTGTAATTTTTACAGGACTTTTCTGACTGTAACCATACTGTAAACTATGGCCAGAAGTGCGCTTTCAAAGCTCAGATCTGAAGTTTCTAAGTAATTACTTTCCTAAATTTGAGACTGGTGATGGTAGCTTACCACATATTACTGCAACCAGAAAAGAGATTAAATCGAGATAGAAATAGGAAAACACCTCAACATTTGTGTATTTTCTGCAATAGCTATTTTTTGACTAGTCTGAACATGTTCATATCTGGACACCTGGGGTCAGGGAAGCAGGCTATCCTTTTTTTCCCTTTTTTTTTTTGTATTCTTGACAACCATTGACAACCCTTCAACAGCTTCCAATAAGGAAAAAAAATAGAATGTTTAGAATGTTAATTAAAAAAATGTATATCCCTGGACTTTCTGTATGGATTTATCTTTTTCCCCCATGAAGGAGAATCTCTCAAAAGCCTGTAGGATAACAGCAGCTGCGATGGAACATCTTAATTCCTTCAGATGCAGTATCATACATCTGGGGAAATTTTTAAAGTATTTTTTTAAATGTTGAAAGATAGGTGGATGGGTAAGTATTCAGAAGAACACACATATCTTTAAACAGATATAGAACAAATCTAAAAGGAGTGGTTTTCTGTTTGCTATATACACACAGTTATGCCTATGCAAGACAATTTTTCATTTAACCTTTTACTGATAATTGCTGAAGGCCAAAATAGTAAAATCTTGATTTGCTGCACTTCAGAAAACAACCTTCTCCTTTCAGATGCCTCTGGCAGAAGAGCACAGTTAGTGAAACAGCCCTGCTGGGTTGAAAATGCTGCCAGTGCAGATGACAGCAGCATTTTGTCTCCATGGAAATGCTTTGTAGCTTGAACCGTGCCTTGCCCCTTCAGACATTCCCAGTACAGCTCCCCCTGTCCTCCACCTTCTTCTCACAACCTTCCTAAAATGCCTTTCCTGCAAAAGGAAGGGATCCTATGTTGAGTATAAACGTATAGCTCCACCTACTTCCCTTTTTCTTTTCCTTCATTTCAGGTTTTCAATACTGCTTAAGCATAACATACAGCATATTGCAGAACTGGCAATTCTTCCTACACATCTTTAAAAGTTCAGACATTTAAAAGTAAACTGAGTGCTCTCTTTTGCCCGTATTCCTACTGCACAAGTCCATAAAAGATGAAGTAAGCTATAGTTGTTGGTGTCTTGAATTTTTTAAATAAGATCGTTTCAGGGTATTCCTTCTCCACTTCTCAAAGCCTTCAAACTTATCAGGAGTGTCAAAGAAAAGAAGGAAGTGTGTAATACCAGTTGGATTGCATATTTACGGGTTCATTTTTCTTCTATTGATATTTATTTTCATTTTTACTTGCTCTCCCCTAGCTACTTGCCGAAATAGCAGAAACATCTGCCTCTCTTCCTTCATGGAGGAGAATCATTTATGAGTCCCAGATTTACCAACAGTATCAGTTACTTCCAGCAAACCTCACTCCTGGTTTTCTTAATTACTTTCCATCTGCTTTTCCCTCAGTCATCTTGGTTAGGAGAAAAATGCTGACAATCAACAGTAATGACTTCTAAAGTTAGTTATTCATTAAATCAAGCTATTTGCAGATAAATTGGAATAAATACATGGTTTGTTGTTTTTTTTTTTTTAAAGCATTATCTTTGAATTGGACATATATAAAAAACAAAAGGCAATTCCAGAAGCTGATGATAGATGGGGAAGTGGTTTGACTTTTTTTTTTAGGTTTTGAATTTTTCATATTATAAACTGACTGATGGTCTTAGCCATCTTTTAAGCTGAAAGAAGCACAATTTGGATTTGATAGTTGTGCACTCAGCTCAAGGTAAAAGTAGAGCGCCAGAAGCTGCTGTTAGAATCCGCTACCGTGGGTAGACAAGGATAGTCTACTAGAGTGTGGGGGTTTTGCTCTCGTATTTTGTTTTTTACTTTTGTTTTGGTGAAGTGAACATTTATATTCTTATTTTCCCATGACTTTTCCCTCTTTTGGCTATGTTGCTCCCTTGGACTCCTACTGGGAAAGCAGCATTGAACTTGCAGCGCTGAAAAGATGATTAATGATAGGCAAAACTGTATACAACATGCACTTTATTTGGGGGGGAGGAGCGTGCAGTGAAATCCTGCATTGGAGAATTCTAGGCAAATGGTGTGTGAAATTGTTGACAAATTGCTCTCATTAAACTCACTAAATGAATGCTTTCATGAGAACATTGGCTTGATATTACCATGTATAATGTAGCTTCTACTTGAAATTGTGTGTGCTGCTATTCTTATCTTTTAAACCCTTGTAACAGCTTTAATGTCCTGATAAAGCCAACCATTGTAGCTGTCTTCACTGTTCAGTACATGGGATGTGAAGGGAAGTTGCTGAGGGTGACTTCCATAAGTTGTTTTGAATTATTCATTAATTTATTACTACCACTTTGAACCCGGTCACCAGAGTTCATAAGTGCCAAGAAATGGATTTAGAAATGTTTTAAGTTCCTCAGACTCTTTAACTTGATCTCTGTCAATGAAAGGAGCAGCAAAAGGACAAAACTCACACAAGCATCTGTTTTAGAAAATGCAACTCTGTATTCTGTTTAGCCTTGTTAATGGTTGAAAACTTCCAGAAAAAATTAAGTCCTAAAGATAATGGTGTTTGTTGATTTAGGACATTCACCAGCATTTGAGTGAGGTCAGTGTGCACTAGACATTTGCCTTACCAAGTTGAATTCTGGCCATCAGCCTAAATATGCCCAGTTGGGCAAAGAATGAAGTGTCAAGCCATCACAGGGAGAACTGCACAGAGTACTGAGACCTTCAGAGATGAAGGTCAGGCCATGGCCTAGTGCCCAGGCTTGTACCACACACAGCGTGTGCTTGTTACCAGGTTTTAGTGCAGTAAAAGGGAAAGTATTTGTGCAAAAAGCTGGCCGTTTACCTTTAATTAAGCAGTTGCTTTAGATGCTTCAAAGGCGTAGGAGGTAACAGCCAATCCATATTGAAAGATGATCCATGTGATGAAATGTTGAAAAATCTCTGTCCTAAACCAAAATAAACTTATACCATGCAGAAAATGACATAAGTATAGCTATAAAGCTGTGTTGAAGACTGATGGTAATTTTGAAGAGGAATCATAGTACGGCTATATTGTCAACCACTGATCTACTTGGGGTAAAACCAGATGTGGCCGGTCCTTCTTAGAGCTTACTGCAAGGAGAGCTGCTCAGTTTCCCACATTTAGGAAACTTCAGATGAGCTCCATGGCTTTGGAACACTGTTTCCCTGAATTTGGTGTCTCTCTGATGTAGAAATCTAGAATCTAAAATCTATTCTGTGGCTGTGATAGGCTGAAGCTTAAGCTTAGGTAGTAGGTTGCACTCTGCATTGTCATCAGGTGTTCCTCTGAGCAAAGTTTTGTGATAATGAAATGGGTGGACTCCTCCTGGAGCCATTTGGGAGGGGGAGGTGTGGTGAAGGACACAGTCTCATAAAATGGAAGTTTCAATGAAAGTCAAATTGAAAAAGTAATGTTTCAGCTCTTGGCTCACTTTGTAGTAAGACCTCTGTTATATTTCTCTTAACTGCAAAGGACATGCACAAGAGATTTAATATGTATGAGCAAAAATCTTTAGAATAGTAGGTCTGGATGTTAAAAAGGAAGCAACGATACCTTGTTTCCCAGAAGCAATCTACTGATTTAGTTGAGCCAGAAATTAGCCTGCTAGATGAAGTCTCATAAAATTTCTGGAAATATTAAATGCATGCTAATTGTGGCTTTACATGTGGATACTGTCTTTACGGTGAACTCCCAAATTAGTCATAGGCACACGTGTCCTGGTTCTGGCTAGGTAAGGGTCAATTTTTCCTGGAAGTAGCCAGGAGGGGCATGGCCAGGATGCTGAGGTTATTCTATAGCGCCTCATGTCATGTTCAGGGGGTGTAGTGGGGAAGGGGTCCCTCCCAGTCACGTAGAGGGGGGTGAGTTGTGAGGGTAGCATTGTGTTCCTCGTGCTGAGCTCTCATGTGTGAATAACTCACCTCTTGTACACTCTGTTATTAATACTGCTGCTGTTATTGCTCATTTCTTATCTCATTGCTGTTTCCAGTAAATTGTTCTTATCTCAGCCCATGATCTTTACCTTTTGTGTCTCCAGTTCTCTTTTCCAGCCCTCTGCAGGGAGGGAGAGGAGAAAGTGAGCGAGCAGTGAATGGTTTGGAGCCTTTCAGTGGGAACACTACATTGGGGAATACCATTCCTAAACCACGACAATATGGGACAAGGCAAGGTGTGTGTGGGGGGATGAAAACTGGAGAAGGCAGAGAACCTCTTCACTGAACATGCTGCACAGCATGATAGAATCACTCCACTGGGACGTTTGCCATCCACTGGAGCATTTGCCATAGGCAAAGAATCTTGGTCTCTTATGTGAAAACCTCCTAGCAGAGCACACAAACAAGACTGTCCTGTTGTGCGAGGGGAAGTAAACGTGCTCTTTATGAGCTGATGCTTGAACTGCTCCTTTGCATCCAGACAGCTGCCATCAGTCTCCTCTGCAGGTTCATGGCTGATGTTCACACCTTAGCTTTGTTTTGATACATAGATGCTGATGTTTACACAAACTTTTCCTTCACTGTGGCACAGTAGTGCAGCCTGCAGCACTGAAAGACCTTCTTGTGCATGCTTCTTCAGGCACCCATTTTTCTCAGCGTACCACACTGCTGTTTAGAAACCATTTCTGGTTCTTGGTTAAGAGTGCAGGATGTGGTGACAGCAGTATTAGTGTTACTGACAACAGGGTCACCATTTGCTGGCTTTGCCTTTGGGAGAAGGTGCACACAGCTTGCTCTCAGTGGGAAACCAAGTTCAGCTCCACCTGTGAGTTGAGTGACCCAGTGACTGGGAAAGATACGATTCTGCCAGGCCTGTGAGGAGATCTAGGGTCAGCAAAGCGACTTTTTTTTCCCCTAACTAAATCTTGTACAGAGCTGTCTGCGAATTCTTCACTGAAAACTGAGGAAGTCAATCCAAGCTTGGAAGGAAATCCAGGCTGGCTGTGCAGGGGGTGACAGCACCAATAGAAATAGAACATTTTGGCTGCAGGCTGGACAACTTAGGTATGACGTCTGAGAAAGTTCTGAAACACAACAAAACCTTTTGATTGAAACTTGGTGAAACTCCCTTTAACGTGGCAAAATTTTGCTGCCTCTCCTTATGAAAAGAAGAAAGAATTGGGAGGGAGGTCATCAGGGCTGAACAATTCAAGAGCCACTGTGAATTTTCTTAGAATGTTTTGCATTAACATCAGTCTGAGGCAGAAGAATGGAACTGGCAGCGGTAGTGGCAAGAGACCAGAAGAAAATTGGTTCAGGGACTACTCACTAAGACTGAATGTAGAAGGAAGTTAGTGGAGATAAGTGCTGAGGAGAAATATTATGTGGAAATGCAAGAGTGTGCTTGTTACCAGCTTTGGAGGTAAGACAGTAGAGGCAGGAAGAAGGGAGGGAAGGCCAAAGGATGAAAGAGAGCTTTGTTGAGTGAGGTGTCTGGCATACATGGGGCACAAGAAGCTGAGACTACAACTAGCCAGATGGGAAGAAAGGATGTGAAATGAGGCTTTGGTGTGCATGTGGTGTGGCACTGTTTGTGGGGGTGGTGGTCAAAGCAGAAGAAACTGTGCTTATGGAGGTGCGATGATCAGAAGAAGCTCGGTCTAATGCAACGTCCTTTGTCCAGCACCCTGTGATCCTGCAACACCTGCTGCTTCTTGAGAAGATACACATCACTCAAAAAACACTTTGTCTTTCCCCAGTGTTGATTCCTGCCGGCTGTTTCTAGACAGGGGTTTCTAGAGTTTGTCCACAACCCTGTGTAGGGAGTGTCCACAGTGTGAAGGTCTACTATGAATAACCCGGGCACAACTCTCACCCTGCTCTGTTTGTCACTGGAAGGAAACCTGGCGACGCCAGGAAAGAAGGCCACAACTTCTTTCCGAGAAGAAGCATCGACACAACTGTGGTGCTTGGAAAGTCTTATGTTTCCATCAGTACTTCTCTTGGTCCAAGTAACAGCTGCTGGTTTAGCAGAGTTCAGGCTTCCAACCCTGAAAATCCTTGCAATAGATGTCAATGCGATGAGGCAATGTATCTTAAGTTCATTCTTTGCTCAGTTTTTGGAGAATGCACCAGCCAGCACTGTTTTTTAAATCAAATGAAAAACCTCTATGTTAAAATTGCAAGGTCAGACATAAGCTGTGAAATGCCAGAATTAATTTTGCTTCTACAGTCCTACTATGTCTCATTGTGCCTATGCATTAAAATGCCACAATTTACATAATTGGAAACTGCTTCTGGGACTGAAGTGGTTTTGCAGTGTTGGCTGAAGGCCTCAGGTTTGTCTGTTGTGGAAGGTGTACTCCGGACAAGGCAGGGGAATTCAGGATGGTGGTTCTGGAGCTATACACCGTCTTCATTCCTGTGTTTTCTAACACATGAGACTTAGGAGCTTGGCTTTTCAAACTCACTATTCTTTTCAACAGATTTTACATGTAATGCAAAACATGTTTCAACACAGTCTGAACTTTATTTATTGCTTTTGTTGTTGGAAGGAGGGAAAAATCAGATCCTAGTGAGGATTTTCTCCTGTAAAACTGAAAAAAAAATCAGCAAAAATGTCTTAAAATCTCAGGTTGGTTGAAAGCTTTTAAAGATTTGAATTAGTTGAAGTTCTGAAAGAAGTTTTAAATAAAACTGGATCTTTATTTGATAGAATTGCCTATACTTCATCTGGTCTGCAATCCCATCAGACAAACCTATCAGAACATAAACACATCTTATCCAAAATGTCCTAGAACTTGTGCACGACCTTTAGTGCATTTCAACCAGACCTATTGAAGTCATTGTGGGACCAGAGCCTTTCCTTGGCTGGAGCAGCCTGACCTCATGCAAGTGGATGCTAAGAGAGTTCTCAGCCAGGAGAACAGGCTCTACTAAAAGCTGCCCCTTAAAATACAATCTGAGCTGTCCTTACATCCTGCAGCTTTTTAGCCATGTAGATCAAGTCACTCATGATGATACTAAGGCTACTAATGAGAAAATGGCACATACTCTCAGGTCACAGGGCAATGAGGCCATAACTTTTATCTATAAAGATGAGGATAATCTAGACTTTTTCTTTCCTTAGGATATACATAGCCTTAATGGATCATTTTCTAGTTAATGAAACAATATGCTTTTGATAATGGTTTTAAGTTGCCAGCAACATATTAGTCAAATTTCTTTTGGATTCTTTTTCCCTTTACAATGCCCAAAAGCAGTCAACACAGATATTATCATGAAGCATTCACAAAATATATGCAGCCCTATGAACATGGTGATGTAAAAGTAGACTTAATTAGAAAAATATCACTTGGCTTCTGCTGTCGTTAAAAGGATAGTGAATTTTTTAACATTTTATTTAAATTCAAATTGTGAAATGAAATGCTTAAAATGTTCAAGGAAGGTAGGAAAAATCAAAGCTTCTTTCACCAAATAAGAAACTAATCTTAGATTTGCTGCTGGAATTTTAAGGCCTGAAATACAAATGGCTTTTGAATTGAATTTTGACATAAGGCTACTTGGAAGTAGCTGGAAGTTTTTGATATTTGTTTATTTTTTCTTTCAAAGAGGAAAGCTTAGACTAAAACTGAAGGAAAAGATCTCTACCAAAACAACTGTGGCAAAAATTTCAAAGCCAAATTTTTTAGCCCTGGAACTGCTGTGATGATACCTTATGGAAATAGTTCTGCTGCTTTCAATTATTTGAATTTCTTTTTTTTTATCCAGAACCCTTTGTTTGGCTACTTCTTTGAAAATCACTGTGGTTTCATTCATGAAATAGAAAAATGGTGCATCATGAGACATGTAATGTACCACAGAGGGATGCCCATAATGAATAGAGATGTAATACAAACATTCCCAGAAATGATTGTAGCAAGACATCCAATAGAAACATTTTGGCCCATAGCTTTCTTATTTTTCCTCAGTTCTAATAATTTCTATGTCGCTCTTGCTGGGACAGGATACACGTCTAAGAAAAATGCACTGATGTCTCCTTATGAAGAAGGAAAGCAAAGGAAGGCACATCTCACATGGAACAACAAATCTTTTTGTCTTGCAAAACCAGCATTTGATAGTACTCCATCTCCTCCCCTCTGAAGTGGGCATGTACTGCTTGTATTAAGAGGAAAAAACACCAAAAGTTGTTCTTGCCCCTAAAGATGGCAGAACTAATGTGCTTTCAGATTCTTTGCATCATTTGGAAGGTGAGAGTGTCTTGAAAGGGCTATTGTAAACAGCTTTACATAGGAGTTACATGATGTGGTGCAGACAGCTTAATTCAGTCACAGCCAAAAGACTCCTACCAGTCCTTTGTATTTATATATAAATACACTCTGTAGTTCAAGCTGGATAATCGCAATGTATAAGGTATGGACCAACTAGATGACAAGGAGAAAAGAAAAAGGAAAAAAACTACTACATAATTTTGCCAAGAATGAGTGAAACATCTCTGAAACTGTTGAAAGAAAATATCTTCTTAAGTCTCACGTGCAGGCACCATAAAGGCACTAAGTCCCAAACCATAAGTCTGAACATAACAGGCCTCCCAGGGTCCCACAGCGAATCCTGCAATGAACCAAGTGTTTGGTAAATACTGAAGGGCTACAAGATGACTCAGTCCTAGTTGGAACTCATAGGCCCTCTTTGAACTAACATTTCCCAGCTTCTCTGCTCATGTTGTTTTTGGGCTTACGAAGCTCCAAGTTTGAGTGTCCTAAATGCCTTGCAGGAAACAGTTACCCATTGTTGGCATTATCATCTGTGATGGATACATTTCTGGTGAGAGTTTTATGTCTTTATAACTTAATGAGTTTGGTACTTTTCTGTTTGTCCCTGTGTCCTCCACCTCGTTCTCCTATAGAAAGAGTAAAACTCAATGTGCAGCAGCAATATTCAGTCCTTCATCAGAAAGCTGTATTCAAATTTCCTAGACCAAGACCTTCTTTCCTCTCTAGACTTTTTTTCCCGTGGATGTTTCTTGTTTGTCTGTTTGCTTGTGTGTTTTGTTTTGTTTGTTGGGGATTTTTTTTTGTTATTGGGGTATTTTTTGTTTTACTGGGTTTTTTTTTCTTTCCTTCTGGTTCTGGTCATGGTGGAGTAATCCTGGGATTTATGTCATAAACTTGACAGAGTGGTAACACATCTGTCTAATGTCTTTATTCTTTACAGGGCTCCCTAAACAGCTGAACTTCCTGTCTCACAAAGCACCAGCCTATGCTGGTTTTGATAAGCAAAATTACCCCTTGGCAAAGGGAGCAATTTCAGTTGTGGTGCGTCAGATGTTGAATTTGGAGGGAAACTGCTATATTCCTTCCCAAGGAGACTTTTTTTTTCCTGAATGATGTAAAATTATTTACATACAGCTATGTACTTGGGTCTATGTGAGGTGATGTTTCCAGCAAGTCTGAGAAATTTCTCTCTTACATGTCAAAAAATCTGCACAGCTTTCTAGGAGTTAGGAGTGGGATCATTGGCCTTCCTGGTCCTATGACCCACACAGGAAAACTTTCAGGTGGTTGACTGCCATGGGATGCAGAGCATATGGTGTGACACGAGGAGCTGAGAGGTTGCCTCAGGAGTCATTTGCAGTGGGTGCTCCCATCGCTGTATTTCAGGCTAGAGTTAAGCACAGCTGTGCTGCACATGAAGCAGGGACATGTGTTGTTTTCAGCCTGCCCATGCTCTCTCACAGCTGGGGACAAGCACTGTCCCGCAGTACGGGTGGGGAGGATGGTATGGTTGGGTGTGCTGGCCCACAGCCCAGTTGGGTGTGAGGGCTTGAGTGACAAAGATAGGCTGCTGTGCTGTACAAAGCCCTGTATTTTTTCTTTAACATCCTACTCTGCCTAGGTGAGTTCCTAGCAAGTGTTTGGGGTGTGTTTTTCAAACCCCACAAGCCACACAGCAGGAAAAGAAGTACTTGGATGTATGTGTTTGTTGGCAGTCTGTGGGCCCATATGTGAGCAGATATTGACCTTGCCCCACAACCTTTTACTGTCTTACAGAAGGCAGATTGCTCCCCCACTCCCCTGCCCTGCCCCTGAACAGGTAACGCTCAAGAAGAAAGTAGAGGATGTTAAAAGCAGACACTTGTGTCAAGGCCTTCCTGCTTTGGCACAGTACTAAGTTTGTTTAATATCAGTGCTTAGAAATTAACCTATGATTACAGAAACCTATATTTTTAGACTGATTCATATTTTGTTTCAAAGGACTTAAGCTGGTCATTTGATGAGTCTGACCCCAGAAGGAGCTATTTTCTTAGACCTTCACTGATTTTTGAGAATTGAAGTGTGTGTGTAGCATTGTATTGTAGTATTCAGTATTGAATCAGGACCAAAACTTTCTTACAAGGAGAAAGTTAATGATGGGTATCTGATGGGATTAGAGCCTCGTAAACATTGCCTGATTACTTGTCAGTCATCTGTGCTGCTGGTACCTATTTCAGCTTCTGGTAATTAGCCCATCTCTTAATGAAAATGCACCTTTTTTTTTTTTTTGATTAACCCCCATCCCCAAAACTTCAAGCTTTAGACACCTTTTCTGCAGTTATGTTAGTGTTGATACTTTTGCCTCTGCCTTATTTGTATAAGTCGACAAAGATACAATTAGCTCACAATTATCTGTCTTGTGGGTGTTGTGATATGTTCAGGAAGACAGGCTTTTTCATACACAAGATCATAGTGTGGTGCAGGGAAAACTGCTCAACTCATGTTTTTAATCAAATCAGAATTAAAGTGGTTTTGTCTTTTTAACAAGGACATGCTGACCTGGCAATCAGTGAGCTCTGTGCTGAGGGTCAGTATGAGCAATACAACACATAAACACCAACCATAGATACTTGCAAAACGTTAGTAAAGAGCTTTGAAACTAATCCTAAAAAGTGCCTGTCTCAAACATGCATTGCTTTGGGCAGCCCACTCCCCAGGCTGTGTGGGCTACAAGCTGACAGCCCTTGTCTGGAAGTGTAGGTTCCCCTATTCCCACACACATCCTGCAGGTTCCTGTGTAACCACATTTCAGGCATGGTAACATGTACCTGTGCTGCTCCCCGTGCTAACATATGTGCCACAAGACCCCCTGCACACCTGGGGTGGGGATCCCTGCTTGTTACACCCTGCCCTGCCACCAGACAGAGAGCCAGCACCATCAGGCCAAGGCAGGGGTGAGATACCAGCACCAAAACAGGACGGCCTGCTCCAGTGTCTCTCTCCACCTATCACAAACTTTCATCCTTCTTTTTCACTTTTAAATCTGATTCTTTCCCAAAAAGCATTTGGGAACACCCGATTACCACTTAGTCTGGGTAACAGTTGCATGGAGCAAACTTAATTGATATTTTTGCCTAGCCCATTCGGGGCAAGTATCCTTTTGGGACTGGCAGTTTTTGTATTAACCTGGTCACACGCAGTTTATACTCACTCCCATTCGACAGCATCTCTTGTTATCCAGCCCGTTTTGCCAGGCAGAGGTGGTCTGTGCTCTCATGCAGCAGTGAAATTGAAATCCTTGCTTCTCAATGCTGTTGTTTGGGTGGGCTGCATTCGGGAAAGGCACTTTCCCCATTAACGACCTCCACTATCCCAGTGGTCTGGAGACTCTAAGAGTCTGTCTTTCGGGATGAAAGAAACAGAAACTGTTTTTTAAGAAAGCTGAATTAAATAGAAACATCTCATCCCAAGGGATGAGATATACCCCTATAGGATACCTGAAGAACAAATTTGGGGGATGTTCAATAGTTGGATATTTTTTCTTGGATGTGGCGGCAAAGGCCAGGAGTGATTCACTGGAATTCAGTGACTGTGGGAATACCATTTGCAAGGAACTCGAACTCCGGAGCAGCCAGAGGGAACGAGAAGCGTCCCTGCTGTGCGGCTTCCTCCTACACACGGTGACTTTCTGTGAGCCCTTTCTGCGAGTTGCACGGGGTCGGAGGCGCCGCGAAGGCGCAGAGCGCAGAGCGCCTGCCCTGCCCGTCGGAAGGACACCAGAGCAGGGCCGCCCGGGGCGGGTCTCTGCGAGCAGCCCCCGCACCATCCCCGCCGGGCGCTCCCGGGCCGCTCTATCGGGACAGCGGCCGGGGGAGCCCCATGCCGGGCGCTGTGTCTTTAAGGGCCGGGGCCGGCTCCGGGCTCCATCCTCCCTCCATCCCCATCCCCTCCCTCCCCCGGCCCGTCGGCGCTGGGCGCCGGGAGGAGGCGCCTGCCGCTAACAAAAGTCTGCGGCGGAGGCTCCCTTTCCTCCCGCCCCGGGCAACAAGTGGCTGGCGGCGGCCTCCCGGGGGAGGCGGCAGCAGCGGCAGGGCTGCGAGGAGGAGGAAGAGGAAGGCGGAGCGGCGCTTAAGCATCAGAGGAGCCGAGCGCCAGCCGCGGGGCGGTGGAGCCAGCGCCCGGAGGCCGTCCCGCCCGTCCTGCTTGTGGATTATAACTGGAGCCGCCTTCCTTGCCCTGACACCCCGGCTGGAAACCGGGCGGGCAGGCCCCACCGATACATCGCATTTTTGATTCTTTCACTGTTTAAGTTTTTTCTTTTTTTTTTTCTTCCCCCCCTTTTTTTTTTTTTTGTGTGTGAGTGGGGGGAAAGGAGGGTGTCGGCCACCCGAGAAGAAGCGGAGGAGGTTGCAAGGCTGCTTTGGACATGTCGTCGTGAAAACTTTTGAGGGTTCTTCCCCCACCACTGCCCCAGGGCTGCACCCCGTCAGCCGCGGCCGCTCGGCGCCCCGCGGTAGAGATGCTGAGCGGCGGCGTGGGAAAGCGGCGACGAGCATGAAGGCGGCAGGATGGGCGCGAACAATGGCAAGCAGTACGGCAGCGAGGGTGAGCTGGGGCGGCGGCAGGAGGGCTGCTGGAGCAGCGGCGGGGTCGCCCCGGCCGGGGGGGGGGGGGCCGGGCGAGGGGGGCGGCGGGGGGG
>VWZW01000100.1:0-41078 GCA_013397115.1 Edolisoma coerulescens | reverse complement strand
AGGGGGTGACCGGGCGAGGGGCGCGGCGGCGGGGTCCTCCTCTCCCCTGCCGGCACGACCCTGCCCGGATCCGCGGCACAATCCTTGGGCTCCCTCTGCCCCCCTTAAAACACCCTTAATGTTTAATTATTTCTTTCACTAGATAGGAGTTTAAGTGCTGTCTCAGCTCATGATGTCGCGGCAGCGGGGCGGCTTGCTATTCGAAGGCAGCTCGGGGGTTATGGCAGCCTTGACTTTGCTAAAAACTTGTAGAGCGCTCTTTGTAATCCTTTTCTACTCGTCTATATCCCAGGATCCTTATATTATGCCGTATAGTATATGACTGCTTCCTGTCTGAACAGAAAGAAAAAAATTAACCCCGGCAAGGGCTGGGGGGAGAGTTAATGTTCTCCAGCTGTTAGCCATAGATTGTACTCCTGCAATTTCGCTTCAGTGAAACTTTAGTGGGTTTGGTTTTAGATATACAGGGCCTGATTCGTTCTTGTGGAAACCTATTAGTCTCGCTGGAGTAGAATCAGGGATGAATTTCAGCTGCTTTGCTTCTGGTGTGAAGGACTACTGGAGCAGTCAGCTGGTGTCAGACAAACCAATGGCAAGTATAGAAAGTTTGTCTTCCTGCCAGCTCGTTTTAAGCTTTCTGTAACTTTTAGATGTCTTCTATATGTATTGCCCTCCAAGTACTTAGACAACTCTGTAGGATATATGTCTTCCCTTTGGCGTATTGGGCAACCGTATAGGATCTCCACCATTCCCTTCTTTTGTTGTTGAGGGTTTGTAGGTGGAGCGAGGGAGATGATCCTGTGGTCTGCTCCATTCTTCGAGAGTTCAGACGGCAACTGCCAAAGAATACACCTCTTGCATCCAAAATATGCATGAAGATTGTATAAAGGAAAGGGGAAAGACGCCACTTCTAGAGCAGATTCTGCAGTTCCTTTCATTTATTGCCAAATGAGCTCTGCTTTCTGAAGAGTTGATGAAGTCAGTTGCTTTAATCTATTCTTCCTGTTGTGGGGTTCCGGTCAATTGATACCATCACTAGAATAACTCCTGCATAAATGGGGTGAGCCTGGAAGTTGCAATCAAAGCCTCTTTGGATTCCTCCTGAAAGGGGAAATCTTAGTTTCTCACCAGAGTTGAAAGGGTCATTGTTGATAGTTCTGGTCACTTGCAAAAAGTGCTGAGTGTTTACCTCAATGACAGCAAGGCATGGATGCATGCCTGAGCCTTCTTGTGAATTCAGAGGACTGATTGCTTCAATAAATGCACAATTTCTGGGGAGGAATGTGGCTGACACTGAGTCTTTTGCAACCCTCAGTGAAGGGAGGGCTTAACTGTTCCAGAGCTACCTGATAGGCACTGTGAGGAAGAGGAGGATTAGTGCTACCAGGGTGTTTGTTCTTAATTAGTTCACCTCTCTTCTCCATTCAGAGTGGAGGTTGGATCCTGGGAGTGCAGACTATATGTTGCAAATTAATCTTTGCAGTACAGATCATTATCTGTGTTGAAAAGTAGGTAGAATAGTGGTTTAAAGTTAAAATAAATTTTAAAAATCCCCAAATGCTATGACCAAAACTTCATCATTAATGTGCCTCATAGATCGTGTTTCCTGGTAACTTCTATGCATCATCAGTTACTGAGAAACTTGGAGAAGCTCTCACACAAGTTTTTGTTCCTGAGTGATACAGAGGAGAACAAATCTAAACCTGATAAAAGGAGGCCCTTTTTTTTTTTTTTCCATAAACTACTGGGGCTTTCGGTGCCTTTGATAAATGAAAACCACTTAATTGCTGTAAAAAGTTGCTTTTTAGTAGGATGTGATTGTGCTCCCAGGTGGAGGGGTAACACCAATTGCTGTGTACTTTAAGAGCAACCTGAATATCCATTTGGAAGTTCATGGAGTGGTGCCTGTGGGACACAGTTTTCAGCCTGTTGGGCTTTGTAGGCTGATGCTGTACCATGGTGGGTCATTTTAGGGGTGGAGAAAAGTACCTTTGTTAGCTGAGCTTCTTTTTGAATGCTGTTTTCCCATTTGCTGCTTGCTGATATCTTAGGTGATATTTCAGGAAGACAACTGCAAATGATTTTTAAGATGGCTGGGTTTTTCACACAGCCTTCCTTTCTGCTGTGGAACTGCAGAACTTAGTGAATTTGCCCAGATAGGTTCTCATCTCAATATTGAACAGGTACATTAGGGCAAGGACAACTCTTGCTCAAGATACCACTTCTAAAATAGAGAGCTTTTGTGACCAGGAAATTGGGTGTTGCATGGATTGCTACACTGTTACACTTATCAGCAATATACTCTTTTTTGAAATTCACATCTGTGCTGTGTATGTAATAATCTCGGGCAGCTAAGTGTTTGTGACTAATCACATAAACTTCATTGGACTGCCTTTATTTATTTGGTTGGCCAAGGCTTTATTGAATGTGATTGTATTGGAAGCTACAATCTTCATGTTAAGATACAAAGGACAGTTGGATGTTTGAGGAGTCTAAATTAGTATAGAGTCTGGTGAATAATTGACAGTGCCTTTGAATGTATTTGTTTTCCATTAATTTTATCTTCTAAGGCTAAAACTTGCTCTGAATGAAGCTTAAATGTAAATAAAATTGCTTATCTGAAAAATCATGCCACGCAGATGGGGTATGAACACAACACTCATTTAAAAAAATTGTAACATAATAAAGTAATATACGAACAAAACTTTGTTTACAGGAATTTACTTCTTTTTAAATGTCAAATATTAAATACAAGTTTACTTTCCTGGTTTTCATTTGGACTTTTAAAATAATTTTTATAGGGAAGATTATTCCTGGAAATCTGTTTACCTGAAAAATATGTGGAGCTTGAGATTTCAGCTTTGTATGCAGTAGATTCAGAATGAAGTGTTAAAGCTTAAAATGAGTTTTTCTGAATGTGTTCCAGCAGTTGCGTTTGAACAGTGCTATTGATGCTGATAGATCACTGGAGCAAGAAATCCACTTTATCATGGAGCAGAACTTGTAGAGTTTTTGCCTATGCAGTGGAAATCATCAGTTACCTCAGCAAAAGTCTTGCTGCTGTCTTTCACTTTCTTGCCATGGGGATAAATCATTCTTCTTTCTCTCACTTATTTAGCTCTTTGCTTGGTTTTTAAATAAGAGGAGGCCTTGTGTCCGACAGTGGATGGAGCAGTCTTTTGTTGTAGAAGCTATCAAAAGCCAGGTGCTTTGTTTAAGGACCTCTCTTAAAATGTAATGCTGTTGCAGCTGACCAAACAAGACACTGCTCATCATCATAGATGAGGGGACTGAATTGAAGGATGTTTCCCTTCAACCATTGCCAAGCTGATCAGACACCTTGGAAGTGTTTCCTTGTGTTTTGCTGCATGCTGTACTGTAATGTTTCTGCCCAGAGAAACCTTCTGTGCTGGGCACGAGGCTGGGTGGGTGCTGACTGTGGTGCCAGCTGTTGGCATGGGACCTTTGGGAAAAGGTTAACTGGATGCTGTCCCTCTTACCACCTGAGGTAGTTTCTCATCCTCATGGGAAGGACTTTAAAACTGCAGGCTTCTGTAACATCAGGAAATTGGCTTTGTGATATGAGTTGGAGGAATAATCTGTGTCCTTATGTATGAAAGGAAGCTGTGGCATTGGGGTGAAATTGTGCTTTGCTAAATAACTAACTTTTCAACACGTCTTCTTCACAAGTGACTTCTTTGTTAAACTGGGACCTGAGGACCAGTCAAATTGAGAAAAGCTAAATAATGGTGCAAAATTTTGACAATACCGATGTTCAGACCATATGAAGGAATGTCTTTTTAATAAATCAACTGTCCAGAATCCTGCAGTTGTGGATAAAACTTTCTTTGGGCATCTCCTGCACTTTCTCCTTCCAGAAGCTTGTCTAGAGAGGATGGGTGACAATAAGCAGCAGCTCCAGTTGGTCAGCTAAAATGTATCGTGAAAGACTTGATGCAACACAGGAGCCTGGTGCTGAAGAGAACAGAGGATGGCAGGGGAAAAACAGATGAAACTGTGAGAGAAATAGATGAAGAAGCAGCTCAGACAAGGAAATCAACATCCTTTCTGAATCATAAGCCTTGTTGACAAACTTTTCCTTCTGAATATTTAATTAGGGAAGATTTTAATGCAAACTCTTTAGGAATAACTTTCACTCAGTTCTTAGTTTGAAAATGTGCCTTCTCCAAATTTTTACTTGTGGTGTTTTCTGTTCACAAACCACTTGGAGGGAGAATTCCTGTGTTGATCCCAGTGTTCTGCTGAAGTAAGCACCAGTACAGAAACCTGCCTTTGTCATAAGATACAGTTGCTACAAAGCACAGGCAATGTGGTTCCACAAAGGTGGCTTTAATTATGATGTGTGACCTGGTATACAATAGCTAAAACACTCTAGGAATTGCCAGCATGTAGCACTGTGGAGAAATGGGTCAGTCTGTGTTCATTTTGGAGTATGTTACCCTCTCAAATCTCTCCCTTCAGCTGGGGAACATAGTTAAGGTCTTCATTCTAGACTCAGGCTTTCAGACTTGTCCTTTTTCTGGAAGGTGCTGTTGGACACTAACTCCTTGTGAATGCAGCTTTTAATTTCAAACTAGAACTCTGCTAATTCAGTGATGCCACACCTGATGTTGTATATGGAAATCTTTTTAATCCAAAACTTCTGGCATTCAGGTCCGATAGATTTTTGCATGTGTTAGAATTTGTTTCTGCATAAAGCGTTGCTGGATTTACTTCACATGCAGTGCTTACGTCAGCTGTGAAAAACAGTTTACCATGATAGTCTTGCACTATTTTGTTTAAGGAGTTGAATGATAATCATTTACCAATTATTTATATTGGTGGTTAGAATCTGTGAAGCCTCACAGAAAATCTTAATGAGGGTAAGGGGGTGGGAAAGATAATAAATTAGCTTTTCCTACATAATTCATTTACAAAATTGTGACACCCCCTTGAGATATCTTCCCCATGTATTGCATCTTCAGCAGCAAGGGCAGTTTTTCATCCTGGTATTTATTATTTTCTACTCTATGATGTTCCCAGAGTCAAGTGAAGAATCCTGTCAAGTTGGGTGCTAAAATGCTCCTAGGCTGTGCATTTTTTCCCTCACTTTGTTTTGTTATCTGACTTGCATTTACACATTACTATTTGAGCTGTTAAACATGAAGTTTAATATATCACACTTAACGCCATCTTACTTTACTGTTCTGATATTTTCTCAGGTGATCTGTTGAGATAAAATATCTATCTGCTCTGATAGAAGCCTTTTTTGGGGTTTTGGGATGTTTGTTGTTTTGGTTTTTTGTTTGGTTTGGTTTTTTTGTTGGTTTTTTNNNTTTTTTTTTTTTTTTTTTTTTTGACCTTAACAACCTCCATGGGACTACTGTAAATATTATGGCGCTACTCATTGGTACTTTTTCGTGTGCACACTTGCTTATGTGGTTGTATTCTGCTTTTTGGTACTTGTCCAGTGTCGGTTCTTGCATCTTACCTGTGGCTGGATTTCACGCTGCTGCCTTCAGAGAGATGAGACTTGCCTCTTAACAGCAAAGTTGGGATTGGAAGTATGGCAGTATTCCAAATGTCAATCCTTCAAGCAGTGTTGTTTTTTTAAAAGTGAATTTGCAGTCTAGCAGTGGCCAACTGCTGTTAACCAAAAGTAATCTTCAAAAATGCTGCTTATGATGCTCATTTTTAAAGTAACTTTCAACTGAGCAATGCAAAATGACTGTGTGTGTGTGTGTGTTTACTCAGTTTGTCTCCAAAAAGTAAATTTTCTCTAAGCTCAGTGCTTATGTTGCATGTTGTTGTCTAGATCATGCGGCAGGGGCAGGAGGAGGGTCGGACACAGCACTTAAGTGAGCTGCTGTGCTGCTGTCAGTTTCTTGTAAAACAGAAGTTTTTTTTCTAAAAAAAAATGAACAGCCTGTGTGTGATTCAAGTATGTGTGTTTATACACACGCAGAGCTACAGATTTGTAGATTTAGGCTTTAAAAAGTTGCTAATTTTATTGATAGCTTTTTAGAAAGTAACTTAGTGACTAACATCCATGTTATTTCATAAAATGTTTTTCTTTCATAAAATGCTTCTGGGGAAAGGGAGGGTTTCTTTTTATTTTGTTATTTTTTTAATAGATATTAGGTAACTAACTGTACTCTAGGGAGTTATTTTTGACTTGGTTGGTAGCTTCGCATGGTGCAACATTAACTGGATGCTCCTCTGTACATTTTAAAAAAATAAATTGTTAACTGTGTTCCAGTCAGAGGCCTGAATAAACTTTGAAGCTGGGGATGCATGACATGGAAAGCTTCCAGCAGACCTGTCTCAGCTAAGGTAGTGGGAGTCCAGGACTTGCACATCCTCGCCTTTCTTTTACCCACTTCCCAAAGGCATGGAAGGAGATGAGACTGCTTTGGTAACTTCTCTAAACTGAATTTGAATATCCTTCTATCAGACTGGACTTCATAAAATCCAAACTGAAGTTGGTACTATATCATTCCTTGTGAGGGGGAAGAAATAAAAATCAACACGTATTCAGAACTGGGTGAGCAGTTTTAAGTCTAAATCGCTAACCCCAAAAAACTCCTCAGTGAACTTAGTTTTCTGGCGGTTTCAGTCCTTTGGCTACTTCTGGATTCCTTACTTCTGTGAACAATTCCTAACTAGGAATTGGTTTGCTCCTCGTGTGTCTTGTTTGTGTTAGGAAAGTGATTGGCAGAAGGCAGTGGATGACATTTGAAGGCTGAAATGCACAAGTGGTTTATTTCTGCTCTTCATTTTATAGTTAGCTATGCCCTATTTTTTAATACAGGACATGTGCTTTGCTAAATTAGGACAACTATTTCATTAAGGAGTAGAGACCTTCAAAAGCTGGAAAACAGGTGGTGGGCTGCCAGTAAAATCTGTTCCTTCTTCATGATAAGAAGAAATATGCAACACTTTCTATGTGTATAGATGTGCAGCTTGTGATTGGATAGACGAGCTGCAGGACTTGGTTATTCAAGTAGCATTGAGGTTGAGAACTTGTAGTGTTGTAGCTGACCTGGGGGGAAAAAGCTGTTACTTCTGTCTGATCATACCCCTCATTTTAATTCCAAATCTACTTGTGTGCCTTCTAGCACAGACATGGCATTGAGGACAGGTTTATGTGAGACCTCCTTGAAGGAGTAGAAGCATAAAGGAGTTGTTATCGTCTTGATCTTATGCTTGAATTGGCTGTGTCCAAACAGGCGTTTAAGGAAAAGGTTCCAACCTTGTGCCAGTATCCAAACTCAACAAAAGTAATTTGTTGGCAAAATAGGCTCTTCACCCTATACACTTTTGTGACCTCTGCCTTAAACAAGTAAATGGGGAAAAATTGTTGTCTTTTGGGGATTTTTTTACCTTTTTTTACCCTTCTTGGAGTAAAGTGAGCAACAGGAAGCTCTTTTCATGCCCATGGTTTGAATCAGGAAACTCCTGTCTGCAATACATAAATTCGTCAAATCAACATCTGAAATCACATGGCACTTTTCTTTCTCAGGGATTTGTGTAAAAATGTGTATAATAGCTGCAGTAATGCTATATTGAAGTCTTTTCAAGCAGCGTAGTAGCTTGGAGGGAGGTGTTTAAATACTCTTTTTGGTGATTTTTGGATTTTAAAAATTATCTTCCTCAATTTCCCTTTTTGTTCCTATAAAGAGAAAACCAAATGAAATTTGCCGATGATATTATAAAACGAGCAATTATGAGGTTGCCCGTCTTTTTGTTCTGTTGTTTCTTTTAAGAAAGAAAGAGGAGTCCAAAGACCCTGGCAAAACATCAATGATAGTTAACTAGGAAGAACCTCTTTTGATCCAGAGTCACACAACCTTGTTTCACAGTAAAAGGAGAATTTGTATCAAGTCTAGCTGTCACATGACAATATTAATTTTGTCAGTTCGTGGGGAGTCCAGACTTTTTTTTGCTTGTGTGACTGCATGCTTTGTGGAGAAGCACACCATCTATTTAAAGCTCAGATGTTTTGTTGCCAGATTGCACACAATCCTCTTTCTGTGTAAATGGCTGCATGGAGAAGAGAAACCTTGAAATTTTTCTTAAATTGTGTGATAATTACTTAGGGTGAGTATTTTGCTTAAATCCTGTCCTTGAGAGATAGTAATGCTATTGTGAGAACTGATGAAGACAAAGTGCACTTTTTTGAGAGTTTCTTATGGTGCTCATGGCTCTTGTATTGTTTTGTCTCTGGTGCAATGATGGCAGTACTTGATCTTGTTCGTTGCTGGAGGGCAAGACAAAGGGCAACAGCATCTCTAAGTATCTTTCTGCCTGGCAGGTTTCTCAGTTTTCAGTTTTGTCTCACTGTCCACCAGCTAGTCTGTGCTTCATCCATTTGTCTGTGAAGGTGCTGTGGAAAACGAAAGTTGGGAAGTCTTGCTGAAGCCAGGATAAACCACTCGTGTACTCCCCCAGTTCACCCAAGCCAGTTGTTTCCTTATCAGTGTCTGTCAGGTTGGCCTAGCATGGCTTCCAGTTATCAATCCCTGATAATGACTTCCCATCACCTTCTTGGCTTAGAAATGTTTTCCAGGAAGCTCTGTCACTTTTCCTGGATTGAGGTGAGGCTGACCAGCCTGTGGCTCCCTAGATTGTCCTCCAAGCTGTTCTAGAGACAGGGGAGTGTTTTGCTTTTGTCCAGTTCTCAGGAGCCTCTCCTGATCACCACGGCCTTTCTGCAGTAATTGGGGGACCTTGCCATGACATTGGTCAGATCACACAGCCATTACCAGCGCACTCCATTGGGTCTCATGGATTTGTGTCTGTCCAGTTTGGTTAAATGTTCCCTAACTTGATCCTCCTGTACTTCTACTGGTTACTTGTGTTTAAAAAAGCTACTACCAGGCTTTCAGAAGCAATAGAGTTCAGCTGTAGCAAATTCTGGCAAGTATGAAGGCTGTATTACAGTAGCTGAGTATCTCTAAACAGTACTCTGTAAACTTGTGTCTACAGCTGGTTTGGAGTTTTTCAGCTATAATTTATTTTTACCTGACGTTATTAATGCTAAAAGTCTTCATTTCCACTGGAGAAAGAAACTCACGCTTTCTCAATGACTACACTTTCTCTTGGCAGAGAACAGATAAAATAGAAGAATCCTCCTAAGAGTTGTGGTGGTAGAATCTGGCTCTGTTTTTTTGTTGCTGTTTCTGGCAGCAGCAATGGTCTGTACTTTTCATAAAAGCTTCTTCAGTGGAGTTTTGGAGGAACAGCTAGCCCAGGATAACATTTTTTTGCTCCTAGAAAATTAAGATTGTTACTTTAATTAATAGAGTTGTATTAATATTAATAATAAGTGATCACTTCTGCCATGTTCAACTTGATATAGCCATGACTGGTAAAAATACTTGACAGTAATCCTTATTCTACTGGTGTAAAGGTTTGCTTCTTTCCATGTATTCTAGGATTGAATCAAAGAGGATTTAAATCCCCCATTTAAGTTATCAAAGGCTAATATTCAAGTTTAGAAGAAACAGCTTACTTTTCATATGTGAAATAATGAAATATGATTGCCTTAAATTTTCTTCTGAAAGCAATCACTACCGGATGATGTGGTTACTTTTAATCCTCTAAAGTGCTAGTAGATGCTTCTCAGTGTAGTGTCTTCTGTCTAAAACCAAAGTTATGTACAGTACAATGGGTTTTGGGTATTGCTATGTCTGATGCTGCTTGGCAGTTGAATTTGGATTTTGATATTAGTACCAAAAAGCTACCTCTAGGGTAATTCACCTGTTAATGTTATCTATTCCTTGAACATTTGTTCTGTGTGGGAGAGGGGGTAACTTTCTGAAAGGTGAAAGGTTAAATGTTCTGTGGCATCAGAACTAAAGCCACAGTGCATGAATTAAAAAGTTCTAACTTAAGATTTTAGGGGTGACTTTTAAAAACTGTTTTACTTTCTGTTTGTACATATAGACTAGACAGCATAGTCCAGTCTAAAGTTTTCTTTGGCATTCAATTAGGCATGAGCAGAATATTTCGCTTATGTCTTCATTTCTCTTGGGAAATTATTGCTCTTCACTCCCCTGTGTGTACCTTTTTTTGCCCTGCATGGTTGTCTTTATGGAAAAACACGAATGCTTGTGGTGAGTATTTATTTCTCTTGCCAGGAACTAGTGGAACAAAGGTGAACGTGAGACTTCCTCTCCCTCAAACAATTACTAATTTTTCCTGTTTTAACTCCGGTTTTAAAAGGCTCTGTGTGAGAGCCTTTCTTGTATCTGAGAAATAATCCAACTGCGAATTTGCTTAAAGTTTATCGAGAGGTAGCACAGAAATTGTGAATAAGGGGAAGGGCTAGTTTCTGTTTGGTTGTACAGGAATTTATTGATTCAAATATTGTTTTGATTTAGGTCTTTGATAATGGTGTTATTTGCTTCTCATCATGAAAGTAAATAGTATGGCAAGCTGTATTTGTCTCTGCAAGAGCTGAACTGTGATGACTGCCCAGCATCTTTAAAACAGTACATGTTTCCATAGTGTGTGTCAGGTAATGAAGCAGAATTGGACAACCTTATTGCTTACCTTTTTTTGGAGCCCAGGAGCTGGCAGTAGAAGTAGGACACAGTGAATGTTGCAGACCTGTTCCTTTCTGGGTTTCCCGCTTTCCTTTTGCCAGGCCTCATTTTCTACAGAAAACAAATTCTTGCCCTTCTGTGGATAAGATCTCCTCCTGACCTTCCCCTTGCCTTGTCTGTCACTGAAGTGTAGGGTTTCTTCATTAAGTCCCTACATGAGCAAAAACATTCCTAGAAAGTGAAGTTTAGCTTCCCCAGGATTAGATTCTAAACCAGAACAAGTCTGGTCAGACACAGGAGCCTTTCACGCAGCAGTTGCTGTCAGCGGTTGTGTGGGTTGTCCGTTTCTGCCTTTTAAGCGCTGATTAATCCTACCCATGTTTTCCTCAATTTTCCTCCTAATTGAGATATCGGCACTTGACTGAAAGGAATGTGGTAGTTAGGACACAGAGCCTGGGCTTTTTGTTAATTGGGTCATGCTGGTAACAGCCTTGTTGCTCATGCTAGCCATCCATGGTTTTGAGAAAATAAAAGACAAATTGTGAAGGATTCTGTAGATTTAGGAGATATTTTTGAGCCAAGGCCAGGTCTCTAACTATGCACTTGGGAGAAGAAGGATCATCACACAATCTTGCTTTAACCCTCTAGATGCTGGCTAGTGGATATGAAGTGTGAATGAAATCCCTGTAAAATCAGCAGAACTTATTCTTCTAAGTATTTCTTTTAGTTGAAAAAAATTTATATCTACCAAGGGCTGAAAGTGTTGGTACATGGCTACTGGACAGCCCTGTGAAGAGATCCCTCGTATCAGCTGCCTCATATCCAAAAGCAGCTGTTTTGTAGAAGATGAGTTCTTCCTGGTGAAGTCTTGAAGTGGATGGCACTTTCCAGAGACAATGACCATGTTGTAGTATGAAAGCTCTCTCTAATGAATAGGATAGATCAAGCTCACTTGTTGGAATGTAGTAATCTAGGCCTCATGAGAGATGCTGCTTTGTGCACCCAGGTAAGGAAGGGCAGGGTAGAGAAGAGGTCACTGAGGTTCCTCAGTCTTTCACACAAATCCTTAATTAGTAGGCAGCATGACCACACTTAAACAAGTGTGATGTGTTTTATTTTCATGCTTACAATTTGCTTTTGCTTTTTGTGGTTTTAACCTGTAGCACTATGAGAGGTGCAGGATGAGCAATGCAAGACGTCAAGGGCAAATGCAAAGAATTCTTAGGATTTTCATTGATTTCCTTGATTTAGAATGCTCTCCGAATACTGTGTAATGATGGTGCAATGCTGCTCTGTGATACTTTTGCAGTCAGCTTTTTCCAAGTGTTCCATAAGTCCTTTGCAATTTCTTCCATCTCTGTAGATTTTTACCTTTCCGCAGGAATAAAAGGTATGCATAGTTTCTTCTTCATGGTTCTTGCAGGTGCTGTATTTCACCCGCTTGAGATTTGACCTCTTTGAGGTTCTTTAGTGTTCTATGAAAAACCTTGTTATGAGCAAGAAGTGCTGCTATCCCTTATCCAAACATATGAAGATGGAAGTGTGCTGCCAATGCAGATTATTGCTACTTGAATAAAGTAGGGGTGCAGGGGATTTGGGGACTGCTCTTTAGCTGGTAGCAGTGGATGTCAGAACTAAGACTAATAAAATTGTTCCACTTCCTCTCTTCCACTTTAAAAATCCTAGGTACTCTAGGCTGATTTGAAGATGAAGATTGCTTCTTACCAGCATTTATTTCATTGTAACAACATATGCTCTTCCAGTGTGAGGATTTTTGTGTAAAACTTTCTTTTCTGTAGACTTGACCACAGGAGGTTTCAGGAAAAAAAACCCTGTGTAAACTCAATTACATATTCTAGAGTCTTGAGTCTTACAGCTGAAAGTACAAAGAGGTGGAGCTGCAGTGAAAAGGTGTGTGTTTTTTCCTGGACCATACAAGAAATGTTCAGCAGGTACCATTTCAGTACCCTGTCTACCCTTTTAGTAGAAACTTTGCCTAAATTTAAAAAAAGAATGAATATTCTAGGGAGAATAGGCTAATCTGCATCACTAGTGAATCATCTGGTGAGCTAGATGTTCCCAGTGGTACGTTTTTGGATGATAGAAAATGGTGGAGGAATAGTGAATTACATGAAGTGTTCTCTGCTATTTTCTTCTACAGTAATATCAAAATTGAGTTTGCTTCAGTTTTGAGAAAAGAACCTTATCTTGTGGTGTAGCTGAGCCTCTTTCCTTTGGAACAAGAGCTACTGCTTTTTAAAAAAGGTTTTATTTTAATAAGGACTTAATTTTTTTTTAAATCCTCCTTCATGATGAAGCCATGAAAAGTTAAAAGAAAAAATCTTAATATGCTAATTCTTGCATGTTGGCTTTGCATTTGTCTGCCAGACAGCTGAAGTCCTGTGTTAGTGATACCCGGACTGCACGCAAGTAATACAGCTTTGCAGAAATCAAAAATGTGCGATGAGAATAGAAATACGTGAACAATAAAATTCTTTAGGGAGCTGGCATTAATTTTAATTTCTGTACATACATTGGAGATGTTGTATATTCATACTACATAGTGTTGTCAATACTTTGGCATTTTTGTTTACCTGTGTAGTGTATCTTTAAAAAAAAACAATGGCATTCACAACTTTCTTCGAGCCTCTAGTTCTTCTTAGTATATGTGCTAGGTTAATGGAATTTCTAAACTTTTAAGCTCTAGAATTCCAGTAAGAATCCTCAGAGAGTTTTTTAATCTGGTTCTAGTGAAATGGCTTTGAAGACTGAAGGCTAAGAATATGATTTTCAGTTTTGTGTGACCAGCATTGACTTTTGTGATCTAAAGAGGATGGCTTATTTCTGAAATATTTCATTTGAGGAATTGAACTTTATTTTTGTTACTTTTTTTATTTAAAATGCAATATTCAGATAAGGAAAATGTACTGTTGTGCCTTTAGAAAAAGATGCAAAAAACCAAGCACAAGTAATGCAAGAATGAAATGTGTTAAGGAGATTGGAAACCAGACCACTGTACCTTCGTTGAGACTGTCTTGCCACATTAGTTATACAGGAAAGTCATTAAATCCTGGCTATCTTATGAAATGCATCAGCTGAGCCCTGATAATTCTGGTTGCCAGCAGACCAGAAATCAACTAATTGCATTTTTTATAAACAATTTACCCTAACACTAATGCTTTGTGTCAAATAGATGTTAATGTGGTGCATTGACCTAACCCAGTGAAATGTGACAACCCTACCCTCCTGTAGGGCTATGCCCTCTGGAGAGCTGGTGAATTAGAATTCTTTTTTTGATGTAACATGTTCTTAGTTTGCTGCTTGCCAGCTGCAATAAGCTGGGTATTCCCCTAGGATTTTTTGGTGGAATGTTCTGTGGTGGAGGAGACAGGGATGCTGCATCTGAGCATTGGCAGAGTAATTCCTCTAAAGTGGAGCTGTGCAATCACAGCTTTGATGAACTTAAACAGATTTGTTTCTGTCTTCCGTTTACTAAAAGACTGACTTTGATCTTTCTCTTGTGCAATAGGTAAACAGAAGTACAGTAGCTTAATATTATCTTTCCTGTTTGGCAATAGTCCAAGGCATCTCAAGAGCCTGGCATATCAGGTGATCCTTCAGTGCTTGCCAGCAAAGCTGGAAAGAGTATCACTGTTGTTTTTTTTTTCCTTGAAGATTGACTCTTTACACTAGACATAAGAAAGTTTCTCTGAAGAGATTGCATCAGTTGTGAAGAGTAAATGGACAACTCTCCCTATCTGATATTTTGTCATTGCTCTGCCACTTACACAAGGATTTATTCTGAAGGGTAAAGGATTTATGATTTGGTAACACTGTATGGCTAGATAACACCATTTAGATAAGTGGCACAAAGGCTTTCAAAAGTATTTTAAAGAGAGTTTGCCACTTGAATTCTTTCCTGTGCTATCTTGCTGTGAACTACTATGAAGCTCTGGGACCATGTTGGAAACAATTAAGGATAAGTAAGAAAGAAGGTTTGAATTAAGTTAAAAACAGAACAGGTAAGAAATCCATCCAGAAGCTGCCAAAGGAATTTGTTTGTAATTTTGGGTCAAATCTGGTATTGCTCTGTCAAGAGCTGCCTCTCAAATTGTTTCTCTGCAGATGAAAGCAAACTCCAGTCTATGATTAGTCTGGGTTCACCTTAATGTGTTCTGAGAGATGAACATCAGTTGTCTCTGATTCTCTGATCCTTACAGTCAGTAAATCCAGTTGCCTGCTGCCCTCTTGTAAAATCTGACAACAGTTCCTCATAATTCAGTAACTGCGTGCAAAGCCAGTAAAGCCTTGGATATGTTCCCATGTGCAGATGGTTGGTTGGTTTGTGGCAACTGCTGCTTGACTCTGTGCAGCTCAGGTAGTGCTTTTTTCTGCATTGGTGTCATTCAGACTGGGCAGAAGTTTTTAACATCCTGAAGAATTTTCCATTACACCTCCTAATTGAGTAAATTATGAAGTGGCGAAGAGGTTATTCTTCCCTTGCTTAATGGCCCGGTTGTCTCTTGAGATGAGTATTTCTCTTCTGCTGTGTTGTTGAGGAGAAGTGTGGGAGAGTGGGCACTGCAAGCGCCTGTGTTGTTTTGAAAATGCTTCTTGGGATCCAGACAAAAAGTAATGTCTGGAATATTTCTGTTTATTGTCTATGAGAGGCACAGGAAATAGGAAAGGCCAACTAAATTATAGCAGCCAGCAAACTCCTCTGAAGCAGAGGAAAATTTAGGAGTGACAGAACTGGGCCTTGCTGCCCACTGGGTCTGTGTTGCACATTCCTCATAAAGCTAGTGACAGAACTGGATTAAGGCTCCTTCATTCTAGAACAGCAGAGGGGAAATGAAGTTAGAGTTTCAGAGCCAGTTTATCAACTAGAAAAGGGAGAAACATTTACTTCTCTCCTCCCAAATCTCCATAATCTGTAAGTGAGTTCTCAAGAAGGTTCCAGAGCTGCAGGAAAACTTGTAGGCAGAATTTTCTCCTACTTTCACTTAGAATAAATGGTCATTATTTTCTTTTGCTAGTTAGAGTTGCAGATGAAAGTGGAGGATGCTAAGGACAGATACTCTGTCTAAGTGAGGAAATTGCTGTAAAATACTGGACAATCCTGTACTTTCTCAGCTAATTGGGAGTCTTGGTGAAAGTTCACCTATGTTGCTATAAAGATAAGCGACCTACTAAGTTTGTAAGTCCTCTCACCTCAAGGCAAAGTTGTTTGCATTTTCAGTCTTCTGTTTTCTTGCAGCCTAAACTGTCCAATTGTTAGGTTAAACAGATGTGTGAAAAAAAATTAAATCTGGGCATTTGGCCATAGGAAACAAACTAGAATTGCTGTTTCTTTGAATGTTTAATGACAATAAGATAAATTGTTGTGAAGTACTTTATGCCTCATTCATAGCTAAGTACTACCTTTATCTTAAAATGTTGTTTGCATGTGTGTAATGTAAAAATGCTATTTAGACTTGAACATTTTATTTTTGGTTGATGCAATGCTAAACTTAAATGGTGATTGATTCCTTGGGATTCATTGGCATGCTTTCTGCTAACCCAAGTGTCCTTGACCTGTGAGTGTGCTGCTGTGGGACTGCTTGCCTTCTTCTGCAACATGGCATCTGAGGGTTTGTCCTTCAGAGCACTACTGCTTTGTATGGGTTCTCATTGGAAAGGGACTCTTCACGTTGTGCTGTTGTATTTATGTCATGGAGTTAAATCCTAATGCTTCATTTTTATCCTAAGAAATGTTATGCATTGTTTGTGTGGGTGGTGATCATCTCCCCAGGCTGACAGCCCAGGGTTTGCACAGTATTTCTGTGTCCCCCGTGATTTAAATTAAAATCTCTATGGCAGTTATCAACAGTGGCAGAGTAGGAATTGGAAGAGAAGGGCTGTATGGGCAAGATTGCTTTCTCTAAAGACACTCCTGGGACTACCTTTGCGTAGAGCCTAAAATACATGAACTGGCTGAAACAAGACCCCTGTGGCCTGGTGTCCTGTCTTTGCAGTGACCCTTTGTGACTTATGAACAAAGAGTGGTTTAATGGAGTCATGTGAAGAGTTAATAGACAGAATCTGTAAGCTAGAATTGTATATTTTAGAAGCGTGGCTGGTATCTGAAGCAAGAACTAGAGATAGGTGGGTGCTCTTTTCTTGCTAGGTCTTCACTGCTCCTTATTTGAAATACTAAAATTCTCCTGGCTGCAGTAGTCAGTAGAAGCGAAAAGCTGCAGTCATATTTTGTGTTTAAAAATGAAATCCTGCAAATTGTGATCATTCATCACTATAGTTTAGCTAAAAACATTTGTTTCTGACACCTTGTGGTTGAGCCTTGGAGCAGCAGCAATATGAGAAGTTTCATTAGAGAATCTGTTTTTTCCTTGCTGTTTAGCCACAGAATGGCCTGGGTTGGAAGGGACCTTAAAGATCATCTAGTTCCACCCCCTCTGCCATGGACAGGGACACCTTTCACTAGACCAGATTACTCACAGCTCCATCTAACCTGACCTTGAACACTTCCAGGGATGAGGCTTCCACAGCTTCTCTGGGCAACCTCACCACCCACATTGGAAAGAATTAATTTCTAATATCTAACTTAAACCTACTCTCAGTAGCCATTCCCCCTTGTCCTGTCACTACATGCCTTTGTAAAAAACCCTCTTCATCTTTCTTGTGGGCTCCCTTCGGGTACTGAAAGGTACACCTAGGTCACCCCCCGTCTGAACAACCCCCGTCTCTTTTTCAGTCTGAACAAACCCTATTCTCTTAGCCCTTTGATTTGATGGGTGGACTGTTTGAGAGATAAAGCTGCTTTTCTAGCCCTGTTCCAGTAGTGCAGGCTTGCTGAGTGACAATGTATTAACCTACTTGTGTGATCTACTCCTCTCATAATGACAAAATTAATTGCAGTTCCATGAATTTGCAGTGAACTATGAAGGACCATTCTAGGGTTTTGGAAATGGAGTCTTGTCGCATGTATAATACATCTCTAACTATTAGATTTATGGACCATAAGAAATAAAGCTGCGTTTTCCCAAGCTTTTTATTTTTCCTGCATAAGCATTTTTATTTTTCATCTGTTTTCAATAGCTCTCAATAAGGGATGGGTTTTATAAACATTTTTACAGAAAAAGCTTTGAAGCATATAGTTGTCTGACTTCATCTTACCCTGAAATAGCTTTTTCTGAAATACTTTGCTTGTATCACACTGTACTGTAGCTCCAAGCCCTGACTTGGACTTGGTGGGTCCAAGTGGGGCAACTCTCACTGAGAATGACTGTGAGTCTAAGCATCTGTTTGGATGTTGAAAGTATACCTGGAAGTCTCTATTTCAGAACAATGGGACTACCTTTTAAACTGAGGGTGCACCTAGAGTGAAAGCCAATCTACCTGCTGGGTATAGCTGTAAGCCCCCTTAGTTTTAGTTTGGTTTATACAGAGAAAAGGGCATTTTCAAATTTAGTCTGTAATAGTTACTTCAGATCAGGTAAGGTACCATTGGAGAATCCATTTGTTGCTGGTATAGTTGTCTAAACTGTGATCCTCATCCATGCAGAAGTTTTGCATGGGAAGAAATTCTGTTGCTAATGGACATTGCTTCTTCAGCAAATTTCTAAAGTTGGTCTGGTCTGTGAATTTCAAATAACTTGTGCAGAATTCCTTTATGGACTTGAAGCCATTCCAGGGGTTTAAAAAAAGAATAGAATTGTGGTGTCTGTTTCCTCCTTGGTAAGGATAGAAGACAGGCAAATGGACACATTTACTGTCTGTGATTATTGGCAGAATCCTGCAAAAAGCAGATTTTGTAGCTTGACAACAGCTGTGACTCAAAGCTGCCTAACTTGCTTGTCTGTTTGTAATTATCTAATCCTACTTAGGCTTTCTTTTCCTGAATACTGGTTTTTGTATGGTGAGCATTTCCTGCAGTAGAGGACTAACACAGACTGAGGGCCTTTCCCATCACAAGGTAGGATGCTCCAAATCTAAACAAATATCTGGTAGTAATGGCCTGATTTCTTCTGACTTGTTCTTTAGGTCGTATTTCTCTTTAGGCCTAATGAGAACTGTTGCTCTCTTCTGGCCTATGCTCTTAAAAGAAGAATGCTAAGTACTCTAAATATTTTAGTTACTTTACTAAAAGCTGAATACTGTCAGCATCTGCTGCTCTTTCTCAAGGAGTATTCTTGTTACCAGCCCATTTGTTCATGTTTTGTGTCTCCTGGCATTGACAGCTTCTGGTAGCTGGATGTCAGATTACCTGCAGGCATGTCAGCGTGGCTCTGCTTCCCATGTCAGGGAATCTCTGTTAATGCTCTGGATTAAACGGAGCAACTTGGACCTGGAAACACTGACTGTTCATCTTAAATTGGCAAACAGCAGTAAAAGGTGATTCAAATGGGAGGAAACCTACTTCAGGGAAGCTTGTTCAGGGTAAGCAGAGAGGAAACTTAGTCCTGAGAAGTTTTTCATCTGCATGTGTTGAATTTTAGGTATACTATTGATTTTGTAATTCTGGAAACACAGAAGCAATCCAACTACTTTTTAATTAAATGCCATGTCTTTATGAAAAGGTGAAGTACTTGCATGATTTACCAGTCATTGATTGATTCATATAGAAAATAAAGTTTTAATAAAAGCAGCTATGAGAATTGCCAGGGCAAGTTCCAAAAACGTAATAGTAGGATGTGATTCTCACTTCATACATAAATCCAAAATTGTTTAGAAACAATTAGAGGAGTGACTGAAGTCACTTGGTCTATTCAGCCTGGGGGAGGCTGAGGGGAGACCTCATTGCAGTCTGCAATTTCCTCATGAGGGGAAGAGGAGGGTCAGGCACTGATCACTTCTCTGTGGTTGACCAATGACAGAACCTGAGGGAATGGCCTGAAATTATGTCAGGGGAGGTTTAGGTTGGATATGAGGAAAAGGTTCTTCAACCAGAGGGTGGTTGGGCACTGGAACAGGCTCCCCAGGGAAGTGGTCACAGCACCAAGCCTGACAAAGTTCAAGAAGCATTTGGACAATACTCATGGGCCCATGGTGTGACTTTTGGGCATGGCGCTGTGCAGGGCCAGGAGTTGGACTCATGGTCCTTGTGGGTCCCTTTCAGCCCAGGATATTCTGTGATTCTATAGAACATGGAAAATGGCAGCCGAAAGTACATGTAGCAGTGTGGCTCCCGGTGTGGCTAGGTCTTCAGAAGTTTTTTCAAGCAGGCATTCAGACTTCCTGGCATGAGAAAAACAAGGTAAATATTTTGCTAGTTTTAAAAGCAAACCATATAATTTTTTTGTTTTGTTTTCTGCTTAGTTATGGCTGCTGTTAAAGGGTCCGTGCTTGGAGGCTTTTTTGTTATGAATTGTTTTTTTGTTATGAATTATCTGTTTCTGTTGATATTTTTGTCCAAATCACCTATAGCAGGCACAGCATCGAGCAGCTTAAGCAGTCTTTCTAGGCATTTACAACCTCTGCTGTTCAAGCAGTCTGTGTTAAGTCTTGAGAGTAATTTGTTGTCATTCCAAGGGATTTGCTTAATCAGTTGTGCAACTGACCAACTCATCAAATGTTGTCTAGTTACCGTGCTTGCCTCTTTTTTTAATATGGTTTTGCCTGAAGGTGACCAGGAAGGTCAGTGGCACCCTGGCCTGTATCATCAATAGAGCGGGCAGCAGGACAGTGATTGTCCCCCTGGCACTGGTGAGGTCACACCTCAAACCCTGTGTTGAGTTTTTGGTCCCTCACAACAAAAAAGACATTGAGGTGCTGGAGGGTCCAGAGAAGGGAAACAGAGCTGGTGAAAGACCTGGAGCACAAGGCTTATGAGGAACAGCTGAGGGAGCTGGGGGTTGTTTAGTTTGAAGAAAAGGAGGCTCAGGGGGGCCTTAGCACTCTCTACAACTCCCTGAAAGGAGGGTGGAGCAAGGTGGGTGCTGGTCTCTTCTCCCAAGTAACAAGTGACAGGATGAGAGCAAATTACATCAAGTTATGCCAGGGGAGGTTTAGATTGGATATTAGGCAAAATTTCTTCACAGAAAGAGTTGTCCAGCACTAGAAGAGGCTACCCAGGGAAGTGGTTGAGTCTCCATCCCTGGAGGTACTTAAAAGATATGTAGATGTCGCACCTGGGGATATGGTTTAGTACTAGGCTTGGCAGTGTTAGGTTTGCAGTTGGAGTTGATGATCTTAAAGGTCTTTTCCATGCAAATGATTGTATGATTCCATGGTGATATGGACAACTACATGGACCCCAGTATTTACAAATACAATGAAGAGCTCCATCTTATGAGCATGTTTTTCTAAAGGCAGTCAGAACAATTACAGAGAACACCTAGCATTAATTGTAACAGTTTTCACTTCTATGAGGGTGTCCTTTGGTAGCTTTTAATGCAAATAGTGTTGCTGGGCTCCTAAGGATATGTAGACTGTGAAGTGTTAGTAATACTAATTCTAACAGTAATTTGCAAGTAGTAACCCAATTAAAAAGGTCTGGTTAAAAGATGCTATCTTTTAAAGAAAATATTAAACCTTTGAAATGAAATAAATGTAAATATATATATTCTTAATGTTAAAAATAAAATTGGATGTTGGAGTGCCAGCAGTCATTGTGACTGGCTCTGAGTGAGTTTGTTAGCCAGCTGGGGAATGTGTGACATTAAGCATACTGTAACCCATTATGAAGTCAGATTGGAGTTTGGACTTAAAATGGTTCTTTAAGAATTCTGACTCAGCTATAAGTACGAATCAAAATATTGTAGCTGGTAGCCAAACAATGCATATCATTCGTCAGAACATATGCAGTTAAATAATTTTTTGATGGAAGGAGATTGAGAGGAGGAACTTTCTGAGATGAGATCTGACACCTCTGCCTTGCTGGCCATAACTGGTTTTTGTATAAGCAAATGTGTTTCTCTGTTTAATTCAGGTGTTTTCTGTCTTGCCTGATACAGTATTTCTCTCTACTCTACGTGTAGCAGGTTAGTAGTGGTCTTTGGTGGAAACACATTCCAGAAGCCTCATACAAAATGTGGTGTACAGAAACAAGTGTTTGCTGAAGGTCATCAGGGCACCCTTTTGCCTCTTGCTTAGGTAGAATAGAAATTACTGGCCTGATGACCCAGGAATATACTAATTGTGACAGGAGTAATTGCATTCATGATACATACCAGCTTCCAAGGTGTCATCAGTTCAGTTGTGTTTTGAAATCATTACAGTCATATGAATTTTGGCAGCCTGTAGGTAGTAGGATTTTTGTGGAGACTTTTAGCATCTACTTGTTAAAAATGTCTGTCTCTTCAGAGTTAAAATGACTACGCATATAAGAACTTAAAATCTGGTGTGTCACATCAGATTAAATTTGAAATTTAGTGTTTGCTACCTTGTTTTAGAAAAATACAACCTTGTCATGAGAACAACTCATGCTGCAGATATTGTGTACAGTAGAGAAACTTTTAAAAGCTTCCAAATTCCCATAAATTTTTGTTTGAGCATGCAGTGTGCTTGACAGTCCAACCTCACATCTTCCCTGTAAGGTGCTTTGGAAACTGTTCAATTTAATGGGTTCTCACAGCCAAGCATACAAAGTTTTTCATATATTTGAGGCACTACAGGGCTTGTATACTATGATCAAGTATTCTTAAAAACGTGGGTTAGCCTTAAAGCAAGTAGCTTGAATTTCATAGCATTTCAACCATTTTAGCTGCAGGTGTTATTGTTGTTACTGGTTTGTGGGTTTTCTTTTAGTTGTTGGGATTTGTTTGGGGGTTTTTTTGGGGGTGCTTAGCTTTCAATTTTTACATGTGCAAGTATAAATCTTAGTTGATTAACTTAGAAGTTCAAGTTCATTTTTGTGGGGTGGACAATAAATCAGCCATATGAGTCTTCACTTGACCTTGTGCTCTTGGTCTGGGTGGCATCTGTTCTACTTTTTTTTTTTTTTAATAAATTTTTAAAGGGAGAGGACACCTTTGAAAATGGATTTGTCACATGTTTGGTGTCTTAGTTTTCTCTCCAAATACTATCAAAGAAAGTTTAATGTTTGACAGTTCACAGATAGGAAGCTGTAAGGTTTTGTAATGCTTGTGGTAATGGTTGTCACTATGTTAAACATGATGCTGCTAGGTTGGGTTTTCAAACTTTGTCAAGCTGAATTTTAGTGTAAAACTGCATCAAAACGAAGCATGCATCAGTTTTAGTTCCTTAATAAAAGGCAACTCTGCCTTGTGTTGTTTGTTTAATGCTTCAGAAAGGAAGTACTTCCTCCAAAGGGCAGTGTCTTCTACTGGACAGTACCTGCAGGCTCCCTGCAGCTCTTTGCTGCCTCACCTCCTTTTCCCGTACTGCCAGCAGTCCTGGCAAACCTGTCTCCTGAAATGAGATGTCTTTGGGTGAACAAAACCTTGGTTGATGTGAAGAGCACATGCTAAGGTGTTTTCAAGAGGGAGTTACCACAATGGTGATGTTATTGGTGGTGTTCCCTCAGAGACCAGTCTTGTATAACATTTTCATTTTTGACTTTGAACTAGATGAGCCAGCAATGTGTGTAATGATGGGAAACATCCTTACTGCAAAAGGACCATAACAGAATATGTTGACAGAATTTTGTGAGGTTTTAAAAGCAGAAATGGCATGAACTCACTGGTGCAAAATGCTGAGTAGTGCAGGGAGGAGACCATGACAGTAAAACTTTTATTAGGCATCTCACTGGTGGGAGGCAGCTGAGGAGAAGGGATCAAGAGTGTATTGCTAAACTGACCATGGATTGTCAGCATGGCATAGCATGGAGACAGGGGAAAGGCTACTGTACCTCAGAGAAAGTATTTGCAGCAAAAGAATACTAGAATCTGTGTAAAATAGCCTATTTAGGGGGCCAGAATGGCAATATTGATCTCAACGAGAACACCTGTAGGACATTGCTACTGGAGTGCTTGGAGAAATTGGGAATGATATTTTACATGTTAGGCTACCTTTAAGAATGTTGTGTTCAGGACTGTGAAACTAGAAATGGGTTTTGTTTCCCAGAGGTAGAACAGATGTTCTGGGTGGATGTGCTTGCTACATGCTTCTGAGGAGTCATCATTGATTCCTCTACATGTCTTCAGAGCATTATAAATCCCTGACAGGTTAAAAAAAAGATTTAAAAAAGACTGAAACTAGAAGTTAGAATGCTTGATCCCAGGAATGTAGTTTTTAAATTGTCTTTTGGACCTGGCAGCAGAGGAGGAGACTCCTCAAGAAAAAGGCAGCTTTTCCTTTTAATCAGGAAAAAGTTACTTTCTAGGTAAAAATACCTAAAAAATGCTGACAGTCATGCTTGCTATTTTGTTATCTTCCTGTTGGGCCTTACATTTGTAAGTGTCTGGGGAAATATGGTGGCATGGCTGCTCTGTGGACCTTTCTTCATGGGAGAAAGCAGTTAGGAAGAATCCCAATCACTTTTTTGTAATATTGGCTGTACAGCTTTTATGTACCTGAAGTCAGTCTACTATGGTTTTCACTGTTCTTGGAAAATGTGAGCGGTTTTCATACTCCTGGGTGTAGACCACCCCATTTAGCCTGATTTTAGGCATCTGGTGATGTGAAATGTTGTATTTCCTGGTAGAGTGGGACTGCTTACAAAGTAGGCACTGGGCCATAGGGGAAGTGCTGCTATGAAGCACATCATCAGGCCTCTGTGTCTCTTTGTCTGCTCTGCTGTGAGCTTTGCTTCAAAAAACGGCTGTTTAATTAAATGCCAGGACTCTTGCCAAATTCCAGCATGATGTAATTAAAACATTCTCCACAGGCAAGCTCTGACCCAGCATTCAGTGTGGATCAGAAACCTGATGCACCCTGGGGATCACACTCTCCGAAGAGCATTCTTCCAGTTTGAACAGAGACCAAAAGGGAGTGAACAGATGGGGAGCAAACAAGCTCTTCTGCAGAACTGTAAGGTTTTCAGTGAGCTGCATCTTTTCCTCCTGCCTGTGCAGAAGGAGTAAGTAGCCATTTAGTACAGCTCAGTCATCCATCAGTTACTGATACTTGTGTGGGTTTTTACAATGTTGTTATGGAAGTTTGTATACTTCAGGGCACTGTATCAGTGCAGACTTGTTGGATGAAGAGTGACATGACCACCTACTTTATCCCCTGATTTTTACCACTTTTTAAAAAGAATAAATGATTGTGGAAGATTGTGTGTGTCATGACCCTGCATTCCTTTGCAGGGATCCTGTTATATGTCACTTGGCAGTTTGTTTTACCCACTGTGGTGGGTACTTGATCAACTTGCAGAGTTCTTATTCTCTGCTGTTCTTTTCAGTGAAAATTAGAAGATTAACTGCTTGCTCTTGCCAGGAATAGGAGAAGTGCAGTCTTCCAGAACTGAAACGTTGGTTGTTTCTGCGGCTGGACTGCAGCAATATAATAAAATTCCAGTCCTCCAGAGCTTATCTTCTTTGTTGAAAGAATCAGATAGATATAGAAAGGCAGATGTGAAGAAACAACTAGTATTTAATACTAGTTGTCTTGATAGATATTTGCCTACCTACCAGTAGACTGCTTAAATCATGGATAGCTTCATTTGAGAGACTAAAAGTGGGCAGTATATTTAAAGAGATTTTGTGAGCTTGAAGAGCGCTTTGGGAAAGTGCCTGTGGATGTGGCTAGGGAGTAGATGGAATGGATGGCTGTGAAGGAAGAGCTGTTTGGCCATTTTGTTTTCAGTTGGCAGGATGGGATGTGGTAAATAGTGAACAAATCTGAATTCAATCCTTATGTCAGGTATGGCCTGTGAATAGTTTTTTGTTGTCTTGATTTTTAAAGAGAGCAGTGCACACAGTGCAAGTTCTTGCCATAAGGTGTTGTGTATCAGTGGTGCCTGTTTTGGAAAGGGAGACTGTTAAAGTGCTTAAGAAAGGTTATTCTACACTGTTGCAAGCTAGTGGAGTGGGATAATGACAACTGAGGCTGTGATTTATCCCTTTGAAATAGAGATAGTCTTAGATAGTGAAAGGCCACCCTGGTGACAGATCAAGCTTTATGATTGTTTCCTCAAAGAAAAAAGTTCCTTTTCAAGCAGGTACTTACTAATAGTTGTTACACGCTTTTAAGGTAAGAGAAAATGTAAAGGGTAGGATAGTAGTCCTTTTTGAGAGATGTGCTTTTCTTCAGTCAGATGGGATAACTGTGCCAAAAAGGTGTCTGCTGTCTGGCATTGCCTGCGGAGCTCAGAGATAGATCAACCTTTCTGTCTGACCTAGAACAGTGGACGCATGCTCAGTATCCGTCTCTTCTTTTGTGTGCCAAACCCACTTTGGCAAACATTCTTCTGTAGTTATGAATATTTTAAAATGCTTTATACAAGATTCAAAATGTCTTTTGTTATTTGTGAGTGGACTTACTAAAGATATTTGTCATTAATAGATGCCTCTGTCTGCAGGTTCAGATTTTGTCGTGATGCCTTCTGAAATTGGGTTTTGGCTCAAATAAGAGTGTTTTTTACTTCAAAGAAAAGTGTGTTGTATTGCAAAGGAAAAAGTCAGAACACTGCAGGTTAAGAGGTAACCACTGAGAAAGCTTGCCTTGAGGTGTTTGCTGACATCTGAAATGCAGATTATGAATTTCAAAACAGTAGTAATACTGGTGCAGTTGTTGCATTGTACAACTTCGATTTCTGAAAAAAATCTAATCTTAAAAATGGACATACTCTTGCATTTCTTGACTGTGTGCATCTCTGTGTGTGCATTTATATGCAGAAATCAGGTACCTCACTGAGTTTTCTAGACAGCATGGATGTTCAAATAGCATTTATTCTTTTGGTTAAATTGTGAATTAGTAGTTGCGCTGTGCTGGAATTGCAGCAGGAATCTGTCTAAAACTCTTATTTTCCTGTGGCAACTTCCTTTTGGTAGCTGATTTTTATTTCAGAGGTGTAGTATAATCATTCAGTAGGATAAATATCTGTTCCACACTGTCCAAAGCACAGGAGGTTTTTTAGAAAAAATTTATATAATCTCACCTCTTCTACCCAACATTTCAGATATATTCCTACTTGTTTTCTGACATAGATGTAGGACAAGTTTCGCTTGTGTTCTTCACTTCTGTCCTTCTGCCTTTTCGTCCTGTACAGACTGCCACTGCTTATGTTTTGAGCAAGTACCTTCTTAATGACTTCTTTTGACAGAGGTTATGACAAGCAGTGGAAAAACAGGTGATGATTTTAAGCATTTCTGCCTTCTCTCATGCCCTCTGGTAGTGGATTAATGTGCACTTATTGGCACAAGTGGAAAAATCAGCCTGTTTGGTTTAATGTTGCTGTTGTACCAGGAACGGCGAGAAACGACACTGATTCCGGTCCAAGGAGAAAGGAATCATTTATTTAATTTATAAGCTGGTTTTATGTGTTAGTTCTCTTGAATGGCACAAGGCCATTGGTCCCTGACCATCCACCTCCTTAGAATGATTGGTTAGATCCCACAACACCCACTTCAAAACATTTCTCTGGTCAGTATGACAACAACCTGCACCTGCAAGATAAAGAAAATCGTTTACAGAAGCTTCTAACTGTTTTTCAGCCAGTGTCTGTGAGAAAGTAAAGACTTTCTCACAGACAGAGGCAGAAAGCTGGAAAATCTCTCTGCAACCCAGCTTTCAGCGTCCACAGTTTAAAATGCCTCTGATGTGTGCTCCCTGGACAGAGTAACTGGGCTTGCTTGTTCCAGGCTGGTGTAGGACTGTGATGGCCTTCCTGCTGCTGTAGGGTTTGTGGCTATGTTGAAAAAAATGTTAGCCATATATTTCCTTTAGTGAAGGCAAGGAGTACCCAAGGAAATAACACATGATAATTAATCACATGAGAAATTACTGCTTCATTATTAGTTTCAGTATGTTGTTTTGTTTTGGAGAAGACAGTTTCAGTAAACGAATGATTTAGTTTCAGTATTAATTTGCAAAAATTCCCTGAAACATGGAATTACTTTTGCATTTCAATTCAATTACATTTTGCACTAAGTACTAATTAACTGGTAGAAGAGTATCTCAAAATCTTCTGAAGGCCCTTTCTGTGTTAGAACAATGGTTTAACTCATAGACTTTACCCTGACTAGCATAGTGGAGAATGAGATAAATCAGGAAAACTTCTAGCTGGGTTGGACAAGCAGTTTTGCTCCTGCTGTCATGGTACAGATAGTTTCTGAAGACTAAATTTTAAGAGGAGTAAGTCAGGTTCTTGGCATGGCACCGTGTATTTCTCAAACTGTAGTTTTACAGTGGCATTTAGTTAAAACATATGTTGGAAAGAGAATCATATGAGTCGTTAGCAGCTCTCTTAAGTGTAGTTAGCAAAGGATAAGCTGTCCTTTTAAAAGGATATTGTGGAAATGAGCACTGGAGCAAGCTTCCTGCACCTGTGGCTCTTTGACATCAACTGTGTTTTGATCCGATATGCAGCCATGGACATGCCAAGACTGGAGACAAGCGGGTGTTTCCCTCTGGCTCGTGTAAACTGTGTGCTTCCCTGGAAGTAAAATGCAGCTTGCTATTGCCTACAACTACAAAAGTAGATGCTCAGTAGTTAAGGAAGTGCTTAGGTATGAAAGGTGCCAAATGGCACTAGACAGAGATTTTCAAAGAGGAGGGAGCCGGAGGAAATGCACAACTGTTGTCAGTTCCCAGGACATAACTACACTGCTCCATGCTCTACTTGAGCATGTAAAAGTCCAGACTTGCTCTGTCTGCTAGCAAAAGTGGCGTAATGTGATTTTAAATTTTATTAAGCTTACTTTCTAGAAATCATCAGACAGGTTGGAGCAAATGCAGGAAGATGCAAACTAAATCCCAAATGGCTAAATTGTTGAACATCTCTACTCCCCACTTGAAAGACACTTTGAGAATGTTTCTTGTCAGACAAATTGTGGCCAAGGAGGTGGAACAGTTCTCACAGAAATGAGTTAGTGGTGGTGACTGCTTTCAGCAAAATGAAGCTAACCAGAGAAACTGAAAGAGCTGGGAAAAACTGAGTTGTAGTGTTCAGTGGCAAAGTTATTCACTTATGTTTGGCTACTCTTGCCTAACAGGTCTGCCAAAAAAGGCTGCTGTCCTGGGCATTGCTCAGTTCAGTTTGGTTCACCAGGCACATCTTTCAAAGGAACGAGGAGTGAGGTGCTGATCCTTAAGCAGAGCCAGTTGGCCCATCTTCCTTCATTACACTGCATAGGTAGCTTAGCTGGTTTCAGGATGATACAAAAGCCATTAAAATGTATAACTGAGTGGAAGTTCATGCAAGGAGAGAACCAGAAGTATCTTGTAGATAGTGTGCTTGGACCTTATCCTGTTGATCACAGAGCCTGGTCTGTGTTTACCATTAGCCTCAGATTATCTGACATCCCCATTTGGATTTCTAGTTTCCTTCTCATGTTACCAGCCTGATTCTTGACAGCAGTTTTTGTATGATAAGCTGTTTCTTCTGTAATAATTGCTGTTGCATTGTCATAGACAATTGTACCACTTTGTGCTTTCTCTCAACTTTTAACAATTGCCTCAGTTATTACAAATCTTAATAATCGTTGGTTGAATGGTTGTTTGGTTGTGCATTTTGTGGTGGGTTTTTTTTTGGTTTTTTGTTTGTTTGTTTGTTTGTGGGTTTTTAATTTTGGGGGTTTTTGTTGTTTGTTTGGTTTGGGGTTCTTGTTGGTTTTGGTTGTTTTGCTTGTTTTTTTGGTGTTGTTTGTTAGGAAAAAATTCTCTAAAATGATCCATGTTTCTTTGGTGTGGCTTCTGTTAGTTTTTTACCAATTGTGATTAATTGAAAAATACGTACAAAAGTGTGATCAAGAAGCAGAGATGATTCCCTGAGTATTTTAAGAGTGCTCACATGACACTGTAGTAAGTGTGGCAAAGATTTGGTGTCAAATGACAGAATATTAATGTAAGCAGCACGTCCTCTGTCCTCTCTTCTGTACAGGTAGTGAGTTGGCTCAGAGAAAGAAACTTAGCATGCATTAATGAACATTGCAAGAATCAGTGTGATGCTGGGCAGGATGATTGGGAGATGGAGACTGGCCCTGCTGCACCATTGCTGGTTCCCAGAAACCATCCAGACAAGAACACCATGGGCAAGAGATTGTTTGAACTGTCACGTATAGTGATCACTGACGTACCCACTCTGCTTCTGTTGTTTCTGCTCTCTTTTCTTCTGCTGGAGACGTACCCTAGTTTCAGTGTTCTTTTTTTCCTCTAATGAGATGCTAATACTGAATATTACAAGAATGAGTTATACCAAAGACCAGAATAACTTCATGTCAGTTCTGCAGGAAGAAAGGGGGATGAAGCATGTCTTTTCACAAAAATGTTAGATAAAACACTTTTGAAAGCAATGCCTTTTAATTTTTTTTTTTTCCAGAATTAATCAGTTCAATCTGAGCTTTACGGATATACTTCAGAAGGAATTTTATAATCCTCAAACTATAACAAAACAATCTTTATGACAGTTGCATGCATACTACTAACGGTGAGAATAAAAAACATTTCAAAACTAAATACTGAATTACCAACAGGGTAGATATTAGTTACCTTTGTTTTTTTTCCTTAATGTGTCCTTCTCCCACTGAATACCTGTGTGAGTTATAAATACCGTGGCCCTGGTGAAGGTTGTAGGGCAAACTAAAAAGTGTCCTTTGTCTTTTTGTTGCTGTTTTTTTGTCTGTTGGGACACCTTGGAGTATGCTATGATTAAAATAGATGAGGAAATTGTAATGTCTTGAGGGAGACACATTTATATTGACTCTTCTGAGTATTTCCATGCCATGTTTTCATGTTCTCTGAAAGGAAGACTTTTGTGAAAGACAGCTGAAATACAGATAATGGTGCAGAAGAAATAAAAATGCTGAACCGGCATTGAAAGCACAGTATTTCTATGGAGAATTACTATCCTACTCATATTCTGGGGATATATGAACCTCTGTGTTGTTTTGGATAAATTTTACTCTCAGTGACTGCAGTGGCAAATTACAGTAGTGTGCACAGTCTCTGTACAGAGTTGAGACTAGAAGATTGAGTTAAGTAGTTGAAACTACAGAGTTTTCAATAGGAATAATGGAATCTTCTATTTTATTAAAATGATCTGTTAAAACTGTATTTAAAAAAAATCAGACAGGTACTGGGTCTTTTTGATTTTGTTCTGTGGTTTGGTTTTTTCTTTTAATTTTCCTTGCAATCATTGCCAGACATCTGTGGTTAGTGCAACATTAGAACTTTGCATTTCATAGAATTCAGAGAAAAAGGAAGAAGAAATCTAAAGTTGATGACCAAATGTATTGTGTGAAGCCTTAGTTAGATTTCTTTTGTAAGTATGGCTTCTTTCATACTCTTAATTGTTTTTAACTGAGTTATGTGTGCCGATGAGTTTCATTTCTGAACTTGCTACTGTGTGGCTTGTAATTTTTCCAAACTTGATTGTTAGTTGAAAATGTAGGGCTATTTCTCAAGTATGTAGGTTCTCTCCTTTCAGTTGCCTTTAAGATATCACTCTCTATCACTCTATGCCTTTTTCACAAATCTGTTTTATTTAGTTTTTGTAATCCCACTATTTTGCAAAGTCTCCTTCTACTTTCATCCTTGAGTCAGCCATTTCCCTTTCCCCCTCTCCCCCTCCCTGTATCCATCAGTAAAGAAAAGCTGGAAGTGACTGTGCTTATCTGAAAGAGTAGAGTGATCCTTGTCTGCTCTTCCTTAGCTGTCAGGTTCTTTTGTTCTTCTTTACATAAAGAAGTCATCTCAGGCTGTCAGATCTGTATTGTCACGTGAAAGATTTCTGTATCACTTTTCACAGCGTACACTCATACCAGAGCACTTTGTATGATGTCTTGATAAAGGTTTTTCACTTCCTCAACTCTTTGCCATTAACTGTGACTTAACCAGCTGTCATGTCAATATTCAAGCTGAAAATTTGGGAGATATTGACAGGTTGGTTTTTGTGGTGTTACTATGTACTGTACCACAAAAGCTGCTCCCCCAGCACCGCCACGGCAGCCACCTCCAGCTATGGGTTCCTTCTGCTTCCACTGTACCTGACTGAGCAGTAAAATTGATTGTGTAAGTTTAGTATTAATCTTTTTTGTTTAGATCTTGGAACTAGTTGTTTGTGAAAATCTAAATACAGATCTTAAGTGTTAATGGTGTTATTGTGGAAGACAAATGTATATTTGGTGGCTTTGATTTTGCACTTCTGAACTATATAATGAAATTCAGACCTATACCAAATGTCTAATGCATTCCAATGCAATAGCAGGTTGCAGCCACTTCAGAATCTGTATTGGAGTTTTTCCTCTCGGGCTACCTCCATGCTTTGGCATGTCTCATGCAATAAGGTGCAAATGAAGTCTCTACTAATTTATATTTGGTATTGAACTGAATAGCCATTGCCTTTTCTGAATGGAAAGGATTAGCATTTTGTTTAAATTACAACAGAGGTGGGAAAAACCAGATTTGAATTAGCCATTATTGGGGAACTTGTCAATGAAGTGACTTTCTCAGAGAAATTATAAATCTAGGAAAAGGGTTTTGTTTTGACTTAATTGTGTTTACTAATTTCTTGTGTTGGTTTAATAAATATTTTCAGCTGTTGGATTAAAATGGTAGAGTTAAGGTTAGGTAACAAACTTGAGAACACTGTATCTTGAGTAAATACCCATCTTAAAATGGTGGTGATTTGATGACAATTTGTAATGGAAAGTCCTATATTGAATGAATGAACAGTTTCTAAGAAAATTCTGTGATTAGTAGGAAGACCAAAGTTTTATTTCCCTATTGCTTTGGCAAAGTAGGTTACAGAGTATGAACCACTTTTGGAATACAGGCTAAGGCATTTCAGTGAAGGATAATATTTTAATACTTAGTCATGAGACATGCTAGTCCTGCTAAGTAATAAGAAAGGATGTTAAAGATTTCTCATCTTGTTTTCTCAATTTGAGTTCAAATAAGAAAAGTACTTGCATGCTTTCCTTCTCAGGCAGCCTAGACTAAACAGTTCATGGGCTTTTATCAGTGTGTGTTTGAAAAGTAGAGCTTAACAATTGGAGTGGGTGCAAAGTTTGGCTGCAAATAAGCATTACCTATTCAGGCTGCTTAGCAGGTGTCAAGAGAGGCCTCAAAGCAGTTTGATGCGTTATTGCTTCTTTATAAACCTAGCAGTGGTGTGTGCTGTTTGTCACTCTGTATTGTGAAATCCTTTGATAAGGCAGACATGTACTGTCTTCAAAATTTAGGGTGGCCCTAGTAGTGCCATATAAGGATTCTTGGTTAACCAGCCTCATCAGTGAGTGCTGAAGTTCTCTAGAAAAGGGATAATATCTAGAAAAGATGTTATCATCTGTTACATAGAGGGGGCAATATGTGCTCTGCCTCTTTTTAGTCATTAGATTAGATGAGTCCACTTGAAAACTTCATTAAATAAAGCCTTTAGCTATTCTGAATTCATAGTGAGTTATTTAGCACCAAGATGAGAGTTAAAGATGTCCTGACTACAAACCCAGTAGGCTTCTAGCACGACAACTAGAATCTATGCCTATGCAAACAATTTTACTTAAGCATCATGATTTTAATCCAGACTTTCTGAAGCCTTGCTAGTAATAAACATCATTCTGCTAAATGGTTCTGAAAAATTCAACTTTTCAATTCCCCCACCTGCACTTTACTGTATGTTTTTTAAGCCTTTTGCTGTATAGTGGATAAAGCATTGTGTCTTGCTAGCTGCAGAACTTCCACAGCCATATTTACATCGGAATCAAATAGTGCTTATTGCCTTCATTGCTACAGCTTCACCTTTCAAGTGGCTTCTTGTATCTGGTTGTAAGACTGACTCAAAAAGGTGACACGAAGGGGCTGTGCCTCAGGGCTTCCCTGCTCCGAGGTGCCCGCCCACCCATGGCTGAGGGGCTCAGCCATGCCCGGTGGTGGGGCCGATGGAGCTGGCTGGTGCCTGCACCTGGAACAAATTCCTCAAAGAAATAAAAAACATAAGGTGACTTACTCCCTACCAGAGATACGTTAGTGTAGCCTGTTGGCATTTCCAGGAGGTTTTGTCGTGTGCTGTGGTACTTGAGAAGGTGAGGCAGGCACTGACTGGAAGAACAAAACTGGCCAAATTGGCCTGTGGGACCCAAGTTGAAATTTAGCTTAAAACTTACAGAAATGCTGCAGAACTAAGTGTACTATTTCATAGCTTAGTTATGCCAAATTTCACAGCCAAATTTCACAATCCTGGAAGCTGGAGTTGTGGTTTAAAAATAAAAAAAGTAATGTAAAAATGCTTGTGGAGATTCCGCTTGTGAAAGTTTTAAGAAATATTGTCCCAAAGTGCCAGTGCTAGCACATATCTGCAAACTCTTCAAACTTCAGTGTGCTTCCTGTGAAACATTCAGTCTATTTCCTTTCCTTGGGATTGGAGTTTGTGCAGATTACTGTTTGTTTTATCATATCCTGACAAATGTTGGGTGGAATGAAATTTGGAGCCTGCTTGTTATATTGGCACATGTTTTAATTTGGAAAAAAAAAAGCAAGCTTAAGAGCCATGTTCCTAAGATTTTAGGGTAGAAGGTCAACTTGAATTTGTAAATGGACATATTTTGTCCTGTAAGCAGTTCATTGAGTAACAATGCTGGTAGGTAGGTAACTTCAGTGTTGAAACAGTGGTACTTTGCTCAGCAGTTAAGAATTAATAGACGGAAACCAGTTTTATGACAGATAATTTCCATTGGTACAAATGTAAAGTTCAAGGAGAATGATTGTCCAAAGTTTGTAGTCCAACTTTTCTTTTACTTTGGATAAATGAATTGATATATTGCATCTTTAAAGGATGCTATATATCCGAAAAGCCAAAGTACTGCATTAGGCTGCTGATTTCCATGGGAGTACTTAGAAACATACTAGGAGTCTGCAGTCTTTGGAGGTGCAGATTGTAAAGAGATACACTTGAGGTTTTGGTGACTTGGACCAGCATAATGTGTGTCATGGAAACAAGAGAAGGAAAAGAGATTTTTCTTTCCTCTTGAATGATCCCTGATGCTTTGAGGTTTGGATTGGTTTTTTTTCTGGATCTCTTCTTGATGTGGTTGGCATGTATTTGATTTTAAAAGAACTTGTCTGAAGATATAAAAGAGAAAGTAATGATCATCTGGTAGGAAAACCATGCACATATGCACTTTCATGTTGAGAAGTTTAATTTGAATAATGTCACTTGGATAAGAATCAATGGCTTAAGTAAACAAAATTTTCAGATTTTTTTACATCAAAGTCATTGTAATACAACACTTTTGGACAGTTAAAAAGATTAATGGATATTCTGGACTTAATTGCTTTCTGCTCCCTTTTCCTAAATGATAACTTTGGTTTTTTGTTTTGTTATTTTGTCTAATGTTTCACTTCAGCATGGCAAGCAGTGGGTTTGGCCCTACTATCCATTTGATTCCTGAGGTACCTGTCACTGCCTGCTGAATAAAGGTGTCATCACATAAGAACTTGATGTCAAGAGAAATACTGCTGTTACTTTCCAGGGTGACACATAAGAAACAATGGTCAGGTCAGCCTGTCTTCATGAGATCTTAGAATGATGTGTAAAATGTGGCATGCAAATGCCCATACACCAGGATCCAAGGCAAATGTGCTGAAAAAAAGCCTAGTAAAATTGTTCCAGGACAAGCGAAGGGGACTCACTGCTGTTCAGACTAGGGCAGGCTTTGCACATGTGGTTCCAAAAATAGTTTTTCAGTGTCATATAGCTATAGACTGTGCTTTCCCAGGTAAGTTTAAATTGCATTGATTCTGTCCTGACTGACTTGTGATGTCTTTGACACTTCTCAGCAGTGAGTGTGACTGGCAGAATCCAAAGTCTGCAAAACTGAAGATAGTAAACACTTTTTATAAAACAAATGTAACGTTGCAGTCAATATAGCCATCTGTGACAATAAAAAGAAAATTAAACACATTATTTTAATAGTCATGATTCAAATAGAGACAAGACAGATTTAATGAGGCTGTAGGGCTACTGAGCAGAAAGACATCTATGGCTGAAAGACTTCCATGGGCTACAAAGACCTGAAGACAGAGACAATGTTCAGGAGAAGTATCTGTTATATTATGTGCTTACCCAATTCTAGCTTTCTTTCCAGCAGGATCAAAATGTAGTCTGTAGGAAATAGCATACTAGGTTAGATGGCTGGAATCTTGTTCCTACGACTATTGTAAAATTTTGGCACTAGTAGACGAAAAAAATCCATACTTTTGCTTCTTCAGAAGCAGGTCAGAGATGTGATTTGAATTGCAACTGTGTAGCTGTGTGATTCTTTGCAGGTGTTGTGAAGTACATGCTACCTTCACTCCCAGCATCAATTATGTTGTATTCTAGGAAAATAGATTTCTTCTACCATATCTACCTACTACCATAGTGCAGTTTCCTTTCTTTTGGATTGCAGCTTCTGGTTTAGAAATAAAGAACTGTTGACTGTATGAAGGAAACTCTAGATGATTGCAAGTCATGTTAGGGAAGCTTTTGGCAGGCCTTTAATTTGTTTAAGCAGAGGATCAAATACAGTCATTACTGCTGTAATCTTTGCAATATTGCCCTCTGTTTGATCCTTCTAGTTGTCATTGCATTGGAACTCTTGTCAGGGTTTATTTATGTGCAATGACTTTCTCAGTGCACTTTTTGCATTGGAGAGGAACTGGTCTCTGGAAGCCAGTGTTATACTGTGCTTTAAGTTTCCCTACGGCATTAGGGAAATCGGCTGTCTTTGAATTTCTGTGATTCTAATATTCCATGTAATCATTTAGGTTGGAAAAGGCCCTTACAATCGAGTCCAACTGTGAACCCAGTGCTGCCAAGTCCATCACTAAACCATGTCCCTAAACGCCACACCTACATGTCTTTTAAATACCACCAGGGATGGTGACTCCACCACTTCTCTGGGCAGCCTGTTCCAGTGCCTGAACACCCTTTCAGTGCAGAAACTTTTCCTAGTATTGAACCTAAACCCCCCCTGGCACAACTTGATGCTGTTTCCTCTTGTCTGTAACTTCTTGGGAGAAGAGGCCAACTACAGTCTCCAAGCTGAACAGCTGCTGCTCTCCTAGCCTTTCCTCTTGGGAGAATACTTAAATACTGTAATGTTTTAGCTCTGGCAGGTGTACATTAATCTGCAGTAGCCAAATCTAGCCTACTAGAAGCTTTGTTTTGCACTGCAAAAAACCAAAACAAAAGATATATAGTGTCAGCTAGTCTATTTGAAACACACTGAAAATTACTAGAAAGTATCTCCCCCTTCCCCCTCATCTGAATGGAGTGTTTCAGAGTAGGCAATAAGGAAAAGGCTAATTTTGGGGCTGTATACAGTAAAAGAAGACTCTATCTAAAAATATAATTACAGGTAGAACTGTATCCAACCAAAGCAGTAACTATGGATATTTTTTTTCCTTAATTTTTAGTTTTAAATTCTTGCAAGATATTAAAATGTCTTAAAGTTCAAGTCGATTTAAATGACAAATATCTACATTTATATCAGGCGTTTCACAATTTCTATAGAAATGTGCAATTGTAAATATGTCGCTACTAGGTGTACTGACAATTAGTGGGTGAATTATTTTGGTTATGCTCTCTGCGGTGGATTTGTATTTGGGGTAAATAGAACTACTATTGGTGATGGGCGGTATGGAGCCTGGGAAGCATTCACTTTGTGATAACAACCCATGCCAGATATGACCATCTAGCAACTCTGCTGTTATTTGGTATCGCTGACTTCCTTTCCCTCTTCTGTACCCCCCAAGAAAGATAAGTTCTATTTTAGAGGAAATCCTGTTTATTTGCTTTAAGGAAATAATTTTTCCAGTTAGTCTGTTTAGTTTTGTTTTCTTTCTATTAATCTGTTAAGGAGTGCTGATACGCTTGGAATTTTATTTTCTGCCTCTGCAGTTGTAGTTTTTGATACATAAGGAGTTGCTGGTAGTGGCAATGCTATCTAAATACCTTTCCTGTCAGTAATGATTTCATTATCAGCTGCTGCAGGTGTCTCATGTTCTTTGGCCTCTTCCTGGGAAAGACCATTTAACATCTATCCTTCCCTTTTCTCTTCTGCCTTTTTTCTACCACAAACCTCGTTGCCTTTGCTGGAGAGGTATTTTGGGGCAATAATTTCTACAAAGACCACAGTCCATTACTTCAAGTCATGTCACAGCTTGAGAGCAATTGAAGTGATATTCTGGAAGTGCTGCTTCTTGGTTTTGCTTAACTTCTTAAAGGAATGCAAAAAGCAGTTAGTGAATCACTGGAAATACACTTTTTTCTTTCTCTTCACCCTGCCCAACTACTAGCTTTAGCCATTTATTTTTTTATTTCTTTCTGGCCATTTTAATATCCTTTCACTCCAGTTCAATCCATAATCATCTCTCAAATCTAAGCATGTTAATTTAAGCAACTTTTGTGGAGAATGATTCTCTAGGGCTGGCTGACAGATTAAGTGGCAGTACCTTGGTTGAGAAGCAACCTACTTTTGCACATTCTCCAGTCGTTTCCCATTAAAACTTAAATCCTTGTTCTGTTGTGGCCCCTTTAAAAAGCAGACCTCTCCTTTACATCAAAATGTTATGAAAACCAGGCATACTGTAACCCAGAACCCCAAGGAATGCTTGATTGAAATAACAGATCAGAAAAGTCTCTTGCTAACATTCCTGTGATTATAGCTTTATTCAAGTGACAGAAACTTGGTGTCAGCTAGCTTTCTGCATGCAGCCTAATTTTGGTCAAAAAAATAACACAGGTCTCAAAGGCTTCAATGATGCAGTGTTTGCAGGGATAGGTAACTTCTTAAAATGTAACAGTATTCACTGCATTTCCTCGCTCTAGAATTATCTCACTTATTGCTCATTGGGTGGTTGGTCTGGTTCCTGCTGCAGAGTAGAATGTGTTCCCTGTTAGTAATTACTGAGATTGAGTAGAATGAGTGAAGGGAAACCGAAAATACTCCTTCTTAGATCCTCACAGGTAAACAAAAAGACAGCTTTGGTTTAGACAACTCTGTTCTTCTGTAGTATCTATCTGGGTTGGTTTTTAGTATGTATTTGGATTTCTTTTGTTTGTAACTTGTATCTAGAGTTTGACATTCCACATATAGGTCTGAAGACATTGATGTAGGAAATTCAGGAAAAGCTTTTAAGAGAGAAAATAAGAGAAGGAACAGCCATAGGTTACAATTTACAGTTAAAAGCCCTCCACCATTAGTGAGAAGTTCGTTTTGAAATGGTGTATTACATCATGCAGTGAGCATGGTGAAGGAGAAAACAGATACCTTTCTTTCACTTTCACATGACCAAGTGACTTGAATACACGATGTGAGCACATAAAACAGAAATCTAAACTCATTTAACATATTTTGAATGTAACCATTTATCCTGATCTGTGTTAGATGTATTTGAATGAGTAAACTGAACATTTAAGTTCCTCTAATGTTGTTAATCACAAACATTTCGTTTACAATGGAGGTTAGCAAATGTGTAGTGAGAGGCCCCGTGGCACAGGAGACTATTTGCAGCCTTAATACATGTGAAGATGCACATGCTAGAAGTTACAGTGCAGTTAACTCCTACCCTGGTGTGTACAAAATGAACATCAGCTGCTTTAAACTTAGTTTAAAGCTTCCTGGAATTGTTCCAGGTTCAGATATTGAAGATCTTTCCATTTCAGAGTTGATAACTCATGTTTGTTCCCTCTCTCTCCCTCTCTCCCTCCCTCTCCACCCCTTTCTCCTTTTGCAGGCAAGGGCAGCTCAAGCATCTCATCCGACGTGAGTTCAAGTACGGATCACACACCCACCAAAGCCCAGAAGAATGCAGCTACCAGTGAAGGTAGGCAGCTGGTACTCATTACCCAGGTCAGGCCCCCCAGCAGAATCCTAGCAGTTTTCAGAAGAGGAACCCCTCCTCCTCATTCCTTCTGTGTACAGTAGCATTGGTCTGCTAGAAATTCAAAAACAGATCTTACTTTAAACAGTTTTCGCTTCTACCTTTGGTAGTTTCTGATTTAAGATTGTGACAAAGGATTGAAGATACTTCTGCAGAACCCAGATGTAGAGGGTTAGGAGTAATTTTGTGTGCTGCTTTTTCAGCAAAGGCTTTTATACTTAAGGTTTTATATGATCTGATTTTGCAGTTGTATTTGAAGGATATGCTTGATGGAAGCTTTTTGAAATACATTTTAGGTCAAATATCAGCCCCTCTTTCTTTTCGTGCTGTGAACACCATGAAAATGTCAGTTGTTTGAGATGAGTTTTTCAAAAGTGTAGCTGTGGACATGAAGAACTGACACAGATTTAATTAGGTCAATACACCTCACCTGCAATTACTGGAGTGTGTCATCACCCAGGGCTAGATTTTTAATGTCCAGGAGAAGGAGATGTCTTATCTGTCAGTATTAGTACAATGTTGTATTAACTGGCTTATGAACAGAGAAATGCTGATTCTTCCTTTCTGACTCCTTACATGTGCGTAGGTGTGCTCTGCTAAATGGAAGTCTATTTGCCTTAGTTTTTACAATTGTGTCTTTGAAGGCTGGGAGGAAATAATTATATATTGTTTAATGATGTAAGCCTAAAGGATTTTTAAAAATTGTACATTTATATGCCTTAACTAGTATTTCTGCTTAACTCTGTCAGACTGATTTGGTTATACTTGGTAGGAATTAAAAATAATTCTGATTTCTTACACTTCTGTTACTACAAATTAAGTTACAAGCTCTGATTGCTCTGTCTAGCTTTATTTCTTATGGTTAAAAGAAATCAGACTTCTGAATAGTTCTAGTTTGGCAAGTCTGACTATGACTGTAGAATCTGTACAGTAAAAGCAGTTTGTGTAAGTAATTAATGACCATATAAATCACAAGAGTTCTGTTGTTGGGTGTGCATAATCCCATACCAAGAATGAGTATCTAGCACCTATGAATCATGAGAGATACTGCTTTAGAATCTGTGCCAATAAATTTAACAATAAACAAATAAATGGTTAATAATGTTAAGTTGAACAGTAGACTTCATGTTTCTTTAAACCTTAGATTCAAAAGTTTTGAGGTACCTGAAAGAGGTGAATTACCAGGACACAAACTAAACTTAGGAAATGTATTCTCTGAATGACAGCCAGGAGTGAAAAGGAAAAGAAACCACAGTAGAATAGTAGAAACTCTGAAGTCAGTACTTAATAATTGCTCTTAATTTCTGTTCTACTTCAGTCTGTAAAGCTTTTTTTCCCTTGGATTCAAATAAGATAATGCAAAATAATCCTTTACTAATCTCTAAGATTTATGTTCTCAATTTAGCCCATTATAGATCCAGTGAATACTAATGTTGACCCTGAAATTTTCACCACTAGTTTGCAGCTGATTAATTCATTAGTGAGGGAGGCTTAAATGCAGGCCAGCAGATGCTGTAGTAAAAATATGTTTTTATGAGTTCACATGCAGAATCAGAGTTCAGAGCAGTGTAATTATGTATTCTTGTCTCGGTTTGAAAGACA
>VWZW01000096.1:401184-433145 GCA_013397115.1 Edolisoma coerulescens | reverse complement strand
AGAATCCTTTAAGCCAGTTTAAAAAGTTTGTTCTTGCAGACAGAAATGTTCTTTCCTTTAGTCTAGATTAGGCATTTGGATGGGAAATGGAATGTGGAGGTCCTGTCCCAGCCTTCTATGCAACCACATGTCAACCACTTCATGCTGTGGCCCCTTGTTGTCCCAGCAAACTTCACCATACTTTGCTTGATTTAAAGCCTGTGGGAGGTGGTTGTCATCTTTTGTCTTTTTTGGGGACACCAGCATGTATGTTCCAAGACTAAGGATTCTGGACATCACCACAGTAATTATGATAAAGGTCTGAGAGGCTCTTGGTCAATTCCAAAACTCCCACCTCTTTCCACAGTGTTAGAAAACAGGTCCTTGGTGAACTGCCAGCTTTCAGCACTTATCATCTCTGTCTCCATGGGTGCCCCTTCCTGGTGTCCTGTTGCTTTCCATACATTGAGTTCTACTGTTGTCACAAAGGATCTGGAAACAGATGTGTAATTAACAAATGCAAGACAGGTAACTGCATGGCAGAAAAAGGAGTGTTCAAGCCTGGAAACAAAATAGTTAAATAAAATTAATTTCTCTTACCCACTTTCCAAAAATGCCAGCCTTTCTATATAAACGCCTCTGTCATTAACTAATAAACTCTAATTGTTCATCATTTACTATAGTCTTCAATAAGCCATTTAATATTTGTGCAGGGCAGGTATATAAATCATTGTTGCCCTTCTCTATTTTTTTTTACTTATCTGGTTCTTTCAAGGTCACTAAGCTACCTTACAACTTTCATCTGGTTTGAATGTTCAGCTATTGCCTTTTACACCTCTCTTCCTTGTTCATGTCTGTTTGGATATCTGCAGCTGTATCTTCTCAAGTAGCTATTGATCCATGTCTCCTTGCTAAAGGTTGCTAACTTCAGCAGCAGCAATGATACAAACTACATCTGTTAGGGTTCACTCACACCTCTCTTTTAGAAGGAGAGACTGTGTTCTGACTTTGTTGTTATTGGCCATCTTTTCTGCCTAGGATATCTAAAACTCAGTGAGAAAAATTATATGCTGTAAAACATCCTCATTCTGACACATATAGGCTTTCACTGCCCAGGTCATGCAGAGAAGCTAATAAATCCCTACAGACCTCCAGAAGACTGAAATTTAGCTGGGTAAGGCCCCAGTCCAGCAATGCACTTAAGGATATGCTTATGTAAACATAGGATCAGTCCCATTTTCAGTGCAATTTGGTGAGAAGTGCATTTCAGAGCAGAGCATCTCCAGGGATGCTCCTCTTTGCAAGGGCTGTGCAAGATGAGGCTGTACCAGTTGCAAACATGAGCACACTCCAAGGTATCTGGCAATCTTGCACAGGGCAAAGTAGCTCTCTTTGTCTTGCTTGTGGGGAGGCTGCTGAGGTGCCACTGCTCTGGAATCATAGTGTGCATTTGTGAGTGTGAACCCTTGTCCTCGACAGAATTGATGAGCTCTTAGGAACTTGAGTTTCTTTTGCTGACTCTTTAAGAGAAAATTAAATTATTTAGGATTGGGCAGGATAATTGAGTACTGCAGGACCTGACAGCTATGCCTGCTGTGTGCTGAGAGATCATCCTGTCTTCTGGCTTTACCAGCTCCTTGACCCAATTGTGTTGCTGCCACAAGATTGCCATCTTGTACCAAAAAAACACAGGAGGAATGGAGTTTTATCATGGTCATCTGCCAAGGCTTGGGGCTGGAATAGTTACCACCATGGTATAGAAGAAAACAGGGCTAGAAGGGACCTGAGGAGGTCACCTCATCCACCCTCACACAAACTGCTCCTGACCCATTCATCTGAAGTATTTTTTTAACCCCATCAGCTGTGGACATGCCCCAGCCCCCCCAGGCAATCCCTTCCAGTGCCCAATGACACTTGTAGCAGGGAAGTTATTCTAGAGCTGAACTCAGGTCTCCCTTGCTGCATTTAAACCCATTACTTTTTTTGTGCCTTCCCTGTAGATGTGGATAATATTTTATTGTCTTCGTCTTTGCATAAGCCATTTATGTAATTGAAGACAGTTATCCTGTCTCCTCTCTGTCTTCCCTGCTCTAGACTAAATAGCCCAGATAGGATGAAAGCTGGAATGGGGTGTCAGGGAGAAGGAGTTAGAGGAGGAAATCAGAGAGGGATTAATCCTGCTTTCAGTCCCTGCAGAAATTGACTTTTCCTTCTGAAGGATGGGGATGTGGAAGGGGGAAACAGGATTCTCAGTGCTGCTGATTCACTTACACAGCTCTGCAAAATTTGTATCTGATTGGTGGGCCACCGCCTCCCAGACTAAGGAAGAGGGGCTTGGACTGACCATCTGCTGAGCTGTGACCCTGCTATCCAGCCTCTGTGCTTGGGAAATGAAGGCTTTAATTGCTTACATTGGTGAGGAGCATATCCATCTCACATGTCAGATCCTGTGAAATGTATCTGGTTGAGCTTCTGTGCATCACAAAAGCTGGTTCCAGGTGCTGTGTGTGTTATACAATCAGACAACATGATGATGTAGTACCACCACCATCCAGACCGCCCACCATGAGCCCTGCCAGGGAGCAGGAGTCCTCTCCTCTGGTGGTAAAACATTGTTTCTGCTGCCCTCACCTCTGCTCTGTGCTTCCCACCCATGCACAGCATGGGAAGCCACTCACCACACACGCTGCCTACATGTGTTTCAACTGCCTACATGTTTACAACTTGATTGCTGTTCATAAAACCAGCGCATGGAACAGGCAAACACCGTCTGATCCAGAATGCCCTGGGGCGTATTAGGTCAATGTCACATACATTAAGAAAGTACAGTGAGTGCTCAGAGTGACTTCTCGTGTTCAGAACCCTTTTCCATTATTCACATCTGCTGTCAGAGCTGCAGCACATATGCAGCCATTGCTGTCACAACCTGGAGGAAACAAAAATACCTCCCAGCCTGGAGACTTCCAAAAGCGCAAGGTGGGGGAAAAAATGTTTCCTTGCTACCTAATGCTCCCAAGCAGCTTTCGGTAACAGTTTTGCCTTCTCCAAGTGCTCCAAGAACAGCACGTAAGGTGGAGCTGTTTTCCCTAGACTCCTGGTGACATGGGATCACAAGATTATTTACATCAGAAAAGGGCTGGCATTGAAGAAAGCAAAATACTAGATGCTGTTTGGGACAGCAAGAAAGTTCACTGCATTTCAAGTGCACTCCAGGCTAGCTCCAGCACTCCCAGTCTCTCTTCCTCCCCCACTGGCTCATCAGTTGGCTGTTAAGATTTTCCAGTTCAATTTCACAGTTAAAAAAATCTTGACAAATTGCAATCCAATTGTTTGGTTGGTTTGGTTTTTTTTTCCTCTCCCTTTCCCCCACCTTTCCTTCTCAGAGTGACTTTGAAGATTACATTTGTATTTCTGAATTAAAACCACATTTGCCCAATACTGCAGATGGGGGAGGCAGGGGCAGAAGAGAGAAGAAAACCTTTTGTTCTCCTCCTCAGAGTGACCCCTCACCTGCCAGGGCCAAGCTCCAAAATAATTTCTAACAGCTGAGGTTAGTCAGGGACACCTAATCTCAGAAAGCTGGCTCTGAATTCCAGCACCAGCACATAGTGTTTGAGTTTCATCAACAGCCATTTACATCTAATTCTCCCAAACCTCTGAAGTGTGAGTATATGTACAGGTGTGTGCTTATTTAATAAAAAAATATTTTTTTCATAAATCTGAGCCCAAATGGCATCAACAGCAGTGACAACATTCATGTTTTTTAAAGCTAAGCAAGCTCAGAAACTGTTTTGTGGATGCACTGGGGTCTTCTGAGTGTACCCTGAACAGCCGTGTCTACAGGATGCCCAAGAATTGTGATTCTCAGCCAAAGGGAGGGCTGAGTCCTCTTTCCCTGATTTCCTGTAATGGAAAAGGAGTGCTCTGTGCAAATGGAACTGAAAGTATCTTGCTGAGTGTGCTGAGACCTGTCCTGTGTGTTTACTGAAGGGGCATAAGGAGCATCCTGGCAGCTCAACAGAGAGAAACTTCCCAGGGTTCAGCTGATGGGAGGATGTGACAGCAACATGCTCACTCTGAAACAAATGCACCTTCCCAGGCATGAACAGGGACCAGATGTGATGTGTTGGGTAAAAGTGCAGTTTTTTCTTCTTTGGAATCAGTCAGCAGGAATAATGTGCTATTTTTCTCAGGAGAGTTTTGATTTTTTCAAAGATAGTCCCCTGGTTGACCCTAAGTATTGGTGACCCAAGGATAAAACTCCAGTTCTGTTGCATCCCTTCCCAGAAAGGAAATTTCCAGCAACTTTGCTCCTTGTGGTGTTTGCTTTAAGACCATTCACTTTTTATTAAGAAAAAAACTTTGGTTTTGCTGTTTAGCCAGTTGAAATGAGTAATGAAAATGTTATTTGCATGGGACAAAGGAAATGTTTTCTTTGAAATTATCTCATGTTACTAATTGATTACAATGTGACTGCTTGGATGTGTGCAGCATGCAGCATACAGCACCCAGTACCTCTGTTAGAGCAGGTCTTCAGCCAGCCTGATACAAACCATCCTATGGGAGAAAACAAGAGTAAAAGATGTCAGGTATTTAAGGCTGACCATCCCATGAATCCAGTTCAGTCTCCACAAGGAAACAAGTAAGGTGTCTGAAAAGATGTCCTAAAAATATTGGAAGTTTCTGTGGAAGATTAAACACTAGAGAACATTGATAATTAAAAACATAGACTAGAAATAAAAAATTATCCAGAGAAAACTCCTCCAAGGAATAGGTATTTTCTGTTGTTTCAGTACAGACACCACTGAGAGCCTGCTAGCATGGAAAGTACTTGCTATTGATGAAAAGCAATAATATAAATTCACAGTATGTCTGAATTTAAATCAGAAAGGGAAAAAATTAATATAAAAGATTTAAGTATTACAGCACAATTCCCTCAAGAAGCAAAAGAATCTCATATTTGGAAGTGATTTAAATATAATAATCTTCAAATATTCATGGCTGAAAACGTTTCCTAAATGCTGTTTCCAAAATGTTGTGAGAAAACAACTGTGTCCTGAGTTGATTTCAAAACGATGGAAAATAATGTTGTTTCACATAAACACAGAAGAAAATGTGATATCAACAGAAATTAAAGGGGAAAAAATTGTCCAGGTCTGTGTGTCAAGGATGGTGAAAAAGAGAGAGAAAAGGCTTCAACAGGAAAGCTGGAAAAGCCAGTGTGGAGAGGCAATGTCATTCCCAGCTCACCAACTCATCCGTGCGGTTTGTGTGGTTATGATCTACTCCCCCTCGGCTCCAGCAGCCGCTCTCAATGCTGCCTGCTGCCAAAAAGTAGGTCAGAAACCTATTTTTGTCTCTATTCTTCTGTGGCCACATCGTGGTCCCTGCACCAGTGAGAAGAAGGGAAGGTGTGACTGGCGGCCGTGGGTCTGTCCTGTGCTGGGCTGATCAGGGTGCCTGGGGCCCAGCTCCCTCTGTACTCCCTGACAAGGGAGAATAATGATCCCTGCAACAGCAGGGATTGCCTCCGGTGGTGCCCACCTCTCTGCTTGCTGGAGAAGGATTTTAAGGCAATTAGAGACTTACTCTGTGGTTAAATGCCTACACTAAACAGGACAAATCTGAGCCAAAGCACATGTAAAGTGCTTGCCCCATCCAGTGATGCTGCACCCAAGCAGTGCAGGAGGTTTTTGTGTTAACTCAGATCTTAGTGGTCTGGATTAGAGGGGCCTTGCAAACTCTCATGCTGATGTGGCTGAGATGGGGATGGAGGGGACTCAGGCAGAAGCAGGAAGCTGGGGATGAACAGAAGGGATTGTGTTGTGACAGAACATTTAGTGCTCTGAGGCTAAAAGCTGCCTGCTTCTCCTGCTGTCCCCCAGGGCCAGTGATTTTATCACTTCTGCTCCTAACATCCTTCTTTACTTTCCATGTCTCAGCTGCCTTTGCTCTCCTCCCCCCTCCTCTAAATTTGTCCAGTTGATTAACAAAATTCGGTTAAATTTAGTAATTGTTTTCAACTTTTACTTCCCTTTGAAGTTAGCTAGAAGACATGTCCGGAAACTGCTCTGATTCTCCCACAATATCATCTACAAATTATAAAAACTACAATAAATTAACCTGAAAATACTGTCTCTCCTTATGAAGTTGCCTTATTTGTATCTCTGTGTCATAAGTGCCAAAATCCTCTTCTTGTTCCTCACTCCTCTCTTGTCAGTGCCAGGCAAAGGCTGCTGGGGACAGTGGTTTTGCCATCCTGGAGTTCCGTGACCTTTGGAGGTCAAGTGATCCACTGCCCTGTGGGAGATTTGGTGTTTTGCCACTGGTCAACAAAATACTGTCCTCAAGTGAATAGTTTTACAAGTGGTAAACACAGTCAATGCTGCTGCCTCGGGGCCTGGCACAGCCCCAAAACTCAAGGATTTGTCACCACTGAGGTGGTTGCAGAAGATGCCAAGCAGGAGCGTTAATTCTAATGTGTCCCTCTCATTATATTTCCTTAAAATATCTGCAGTGTTCAGTCCAATGCTGCACTACTTTATCTGAGGCAATTTTGTTCCCTCTGACATGAAACAAACTGCAAAGCAGTCACCTCATCATTCTGCCTCTAGCAGGTCTTGAGTCCAGCTTTTAAAAACGATTTTTCCCTTTTCACAGTGCATCTGTCAAGATCCCACTCTGGAACAGAAGATCAGAGCAAACGGGGGCTGAGGAGAACAAAAGCTGACCCAAACCTTTGACCTAAATTTAACATAAAGCCAAATGAAACCTTAGAGGTTTGTAAATCTTCATGAAACATTTCCACCTCCTGCTCCCCTCTCCTTTATCTTTGGTTTCTTTATACTTCTACACTTACTGTTTCTAGCTGAAAGTCTAATGTAAAGTTCCCCTAAATTAATGGAAAGTCTCTCACTGATTTTAGTGACGTCTGATTCAGCCTCCCAAAGAAAGAAAATAATTTCTTTAATGAAAGTGTCTTTAAACTTAAGAGAAAATAAAACTTGAAAAGAGATAAGGAAAAGCAGAGATCAAATGCAATTTTCCAGCTAGCAGCACGTGTCCTTCATCTGAACCACGCCCATAAAATTGCTATGGATATTGTTATCCTAGGAAAAAATATCACCGTATAGAAACAGAGAATTGCTGAGACAATGGTGAATTGGTTTAATAAGCTTTAATATCTTCTAATGAAGAATGGAAAAATTTCTAGGTTTTGCAATCAGGTTGGGCTTTAGAAGCTAACTGCTGATAATCAGCTGGCATTTGTCACCTGAAATATCCATTTGTATGTGTGAGACTTTCCTTTGTACCAATATTGCAAAAATGAAACACGTGAAAGCTTTATTAGGAAAATAACTCTGCTACTCATACAATTTCTAGCTTTCTAGGTGACTCTTTTCAGAAGGAGGTAGTGATAGTTTATGGGGCTTAGTTTCACCTGAATTTCCCTAAACAATGCATTAGATGGGCAGAATAAGCATATTCTTTTCTGAGTTATATTCTGGATTCATGGACAAGAGTCTTGAGGAAGGCTGGCAAAACCAGCCCAAACAAAAATTAAGATATGGCTCATGCTGAAAGGTTGTTACACTGTCTTTTGGCAGCGACAGGTCCTGATGGATTGGTGTTGCCAGTTCAGAGCTTGGTCTCTGTAGTACAGACCTGCCTTAAGCTCCTGTTTTGCTCATAAAAATTGAGTGTTTTCTGTGTGCAGACTGGTATGGCTGCATATTTTACTTGTGAATACATGCACAGCTTACCTAGGGAAGTGCTCCCTAGCATCTGTGTAACAGACAATTTTGGTGTTCACAGTCGCAGGGTAGATGCACACAGAACAATGTGTGCTCCAAAGGTTGCTACTTGATGTTAATAGAAAACACAGATGTGGGAAGTGGTCCTAGGAAAAGGCTGTTAATAACAAGCACTGCTTGTTCATAATGTTCCTATAAATGAGCATTATTTTAATATCATTCATATGCAAATTTTACACAGCATAGAGATTTTTTCATTCTCTCATTTTCTTTTTGTCTCCTATTTGTGTTTTTTCCCCTTCCTCCTTCTAGATTTTCTGCTTCTGAACTCCTCTGAAGTTCTCCCCAGTGTTAAGGCTGGACTGTGTGGTATGTGCCAGCAGTACACTTGCTGTCCCTCTCCCAGTGCCTGACAGCAATGACAGCACCTTGTTGGGAGACCCCTGACCAAAATGCCTTCAGAGTATCTGCTGGGTGACTTTGTCTTTGGAGATTTGGATAGTCCTGTCCATGGACTAACCACTATTCAACTCCTGAAAGAAAATAAGGACTGTGACAGAAAGATGCTGGCTAAGGTCCATGGACCATCCAGTGCAGGAGTAGCAGTGATGGAGCGAATCCACTGGACAGAGAAATCAGGCACAGAAGAAATGATTCTATTTGCTTTTTTCAGTCCAAGTTAGAAGGGGAAAATTCTGTGTGTTGGCCTAGTGACAAATCTATTTTAACTGTCAAAACTTAGAAAACTTTTCTTTTTCTCACAACTTCTCCTGGGTCCACTGGTGTGGGTTTTGTAAATATTTCATCTATCTGTTTCTAGAAACATACAGGGCATGAATTACTGGAAATGAAGCAAAATATACCAGACAGAAACTCAGCACATCCTCTATAGCTCATATTCTCTGAAGACTCATTTGTCTTTCTCCTCCTTTTAGATATTTCCTTTCTTCTCTCTGACCTGTTCTTGTTATTTGTTTCATCAGCCATTTGTTATACAACTCTTGGCAACATATCAGGGAAATCTTCCGGTGAACTGGGAAGAGCTTTCTTAAGGGAACAACAACTGTTTCTTTACTTGGAAGAGCAGAAAACAAGTCAAGCCAAAATATTGTCTTTGCTGAGACAAAGTTCATGAGGACAGTGATGTGCTTTGCTGGACTCAGTGGTGCAGCTGATGAAGCTCATCCTGTTGGGCTTTTCTTTGGTTTTTTAAGAGGTTTAAGGTGTGATTTCTCCCTGTGAAACTTGCCTCACTGCTGTGCCAGTTGTCAAGTAGGCAGTGATGGAGGGATGGACTGAGCTTTTGTCTGGTGGGAACTGAGCTTCCTGTGTGCAGCTCCATGGGGGTGGTGGGTCTTCTTATCTAGGCGTGGGGATGCCTTTCTGGCTAAAGGCAGCCCAGACAGTCATTAAAACAAGCAAACTGCATGCTTTCTTCTCTCCTGAGTCCACAGCTTCCTCAGCCCAGAAGAGATGGCCTTAGACCCAGTTTGAGCCTCAATAAACTTTTCACTTTTGCAGTTCCACCCAAGGCTTGACTTTGCACTGGGATTGTCCTGAGAGTCCTCTGCTTCAGGTTAGTTGGGTTCCTCTCTGTCTCCTCTCCAGCTGAAAGTTTATAGCAGAGCTGCACAAGCAGGTCCTAAATTCAGAGCAAACTGAAGGAAAGGCAGCTCCAACTGCAGCTCAGAGCCTGCTAGAGAGACTCCCCTGGCAGGTCTCCGATGAGCCTGTTACTACAAGTTCGCTCCAACCAGCAATTCTGGCCAAAGCAAAATTTTGCATGAAGTTCATATTAGTTCAATATTAATTCACGTTGCCAGCAATTCAGTAGCTCCTTCTCAGTGCTTGAATCTCATTTGAAAAATTTATGTGCATTTGCCATTCAGCCTCTCTGAGAATGTCATGAAGGTGGTCAAGCATTTAGTTTTCCCTAATATCATGGTGCAAGTGAGTTGTGTAATATCTTCTGGAAGGACTGAAGATTTTAAGTCCTAATACATAGTTGTCATCTCTGCAAGATGTAATAGCATCTAGATTAACTTCCAAAGCAGCAAAGGACACGGTAAAGTAGTTTTACATAGTAATTTTCATTTCCACTCACTGAATCAGTGAGGTCTTACATCTATTGAATAACCCAATATTTATAAAGCCTTTCTTTTAAAAGACTTTCTAATGCTTTGACTGCATGCATTAAAATTCATTTTGTGTGTTTTAAATGAATTATAACCTATTCAAAAGCACTTTCTCGCCCTAAAACACTCTGCATTATAGTCTCTGTAATACCTTCAGGTGCTACAGAGATCTCACAGAGATGAGGATGTTCATGATAAATAGATTTGGTATTTTGTTCATGTTCATTTCATTTTGTACATTTGCCACAAGATTTTTGTTCAAAAAGAAAAAAAAATCTATGTAATTCAAATTTTGGAGAAGGGTTGGTTGAAAGATCTTTAATTTAGTTCCTTTTGAGTCACATTTCAGTGGGTTTTTAATGAATGGCAGTTTGCAAATATTAGCCTCATAGCTAGCATTTTCTGTCCTCTCCTGACTTACTGTAGATTAACAAGGATGAATTATTGACTCACCCCTTGTGCTAGGTGAACACTGTGTGATGGGGCCTAAGACTAATGAGCCAAACCCAGTCCTCAACTGGACCTGCAGTGAGGCAGTGGCTTCTAAGTTCCCCACCCATTACAGCAGTGCAAAAGGTAGTGCTGTATCCAGTGACCTGCCCTGGTACCTGCTCACACACTGCTGGGGATGTATCCCCAGCTTCTGGAGCAAAGCCCATTTCCATCCTGATGGAAAGGGCTTTGCAAAGAGGAAGCAAAACTGCTGCCCAGTGCTACGAAGAACAGACAGAGGCTTTGTGGGGGTATCTGTGGGAAGGAGTGCTTGCTGGTCCCAGGAATGGGAGGCACGTCTGCAGTGGGAGACAGCGCTCACGGGGTTCCCCACTCTCACCATTGAGCATTGTTCAGAACAAACGTAGAGGCTGTATATGGATGTAAAGCTTAATTTGTGGTTTTTACACCCACCACATTTCTTGGAGTTGACATTTTCTAGAACTTTGGGACTTTTTATCTCCAGGCTGTTGTTTTCTTTGTGTTTTTTTCTTCATTTTATAGGAAGCTAGCAGCCCATGTTTTTTCATAATGAAACAGCATGCAAACAAACCAACCCACACTTTGGCCAAAGCAACTGTGTAATGCTGTCCTTCCCTCAAAGGTGTACAAATCTGTAGGGCAGCAGGGACACATGTTTGCCTGGTATAACACAGTACACCTGCACTGTGACATGGCTTGGGTGGATGCTGAGAAATCTATTGGAATTCCCTGGGGAAATGTGGAGTTGGGAGAAAAAAAAAGCCTGCTTCACCCAGTGTTCCACTTTGTGCCCAGCAGTGAGAATAGAGTGACTTATTTTTCAGAAATGCCTTGGGCCAGCTCTGACTGAACAGTTGACTCTTGCTCCTGATAGTGCCCAAAATGTTCAGGGCATTTTCCAGGTGGAAGAATGTCAGAGCTAAAGAGACACGGAAGAGAGAGAGAGAAGATTCAATTCAGCAGTTGTTTAGTGTAAGTGGAATCACATTCATTCTAAAATTTCAGCCCTTTCTGATGACTTCACAATTTTAAAGAAAAAAAAAATTTTGTGCTCTCTTAGGCATGCTTTCTTAGGCTTGCTCCTCCTGCTCTGTGGCAGAAGATGATGCATTAGGATTTGTATAAGGCTTTGACATGAGGTATGTAATGCTCACCTCTGAAAATCAAACTAATATTTTCTCTGAGGATGGAAAAAAGATGGGCCAGTCACCCTTTCTCTGGGAATTTTCAGCCAAAGGGAGTACTTATGTACTTCAATTCATTGGTGAGTGGGAAGCAATGTGGATTTTTGGATCCTCTTGTTGGGCAAGGAGTGAGAGGCATGTGGAGATGGCAGGACTGCTGTTGCCTTGTGTTCTACCCTCATCAGGTGTGTGGCTTCTGCAGACATTGCAAATCAAAACCCTGACGGGTCTTTTCAAACCCTTCTGTACCGTGACCTACCACAATCCTTCTGTCAAAGCTGTCCTTTCCTCCTTTACCAGCCAGAATGGTGGATTTGAGTACATGAAGAAACAAAGTCAGAGGGAACTGGCTGGAAAAAAACCTGTAGCCCCAGATAGGTGTTGATGGACATTCTCCATTGGCTGAAAGTTTCTTATCTAGTTTCAAGGACACTTTTATTTTTAAATTTCTTTTCCATTGAACATGTACATGTGAAGTCAGGTAGCAGACAGAGAGGCTGGCTCAAGAATACCCACAAGTTGCCCGATTTCTATTGTATACCGTAATTATAGTGGCATACATTTTGGACTGACAGCATTTCTCAGCAACAGAGCACTTTAGAAATATTAATCCCACATCAGCTATTTGTGTTGAATATTCATCAGGTGATGTGAGCCAATATTATCATACTTTTATAGACAGCAAAACAGAGAGAAAGCAAGATTGAGTGACTCACCTAAGGTCAAGCAGTATGTCCAAGAGAAAACGTAGTTAAACTTGGAGATTACTGCCTCCCAGTGATCGAGAAATGTCTGCAATATTTCTGAGAAACTAATGTGTATATACACCTACAATAAATTAGAAATTATACTGGCTTAGTTTGGTCATTCACTAGTGTGAGGGACATTTTCATTGCGGGATGTTGCAAAAGCCAACAGACTTGGTGCTTTAGACAGCAACAGCCAGATCCTCCAAAATGTCACCATGTTCCTTCATGTGCAAGTCCCACAGACTTCAGTTTCTTAAAGGAGAGCTGAATCTTCAGCAGGTGATTAATATAAGCTGTGATTAGCTTGTGATTTGGCAAAAATGGCCAAAGTTTTGGCTCTTTTAACCTTGTCTTCTCATTATTCAGCATTTCCCATTCCATGAGCTGAGAGGGACTCAAACAGATGGGACTGTTTCCCAGTTATGGGGATGGGCTACATGATGAGGAACAGAAGTTATATGTCCATGCAACTCATACAACATCAAGTCTCAAGGTAACAGCATCTATTAAATTGAACACTGATGTAGGAATTTTCGGAAACTAATTATCCCATAAACTTCAGAAAAAAAAGGTTTACGTAGCGAAATTGGCTAATAAGAGGGATAATATAACTGTACATAGGGAGAAAAAAGCCAAGCCTTTTGTTCCTGGACTTTCTTCTCTTACATCACATTATGAATGCCATTCAAGGAAGCAACCTCTGCTGAATAATTCTAAGCGTTAACTAATTTTGTTTCAAAAAAAATGAGCAGGGTCTCAGATTTTTCTTGGCTTGGATGTCTAACACCAAATTATAAGTTACGTAATAAAACAACAGAATCATTCAACATTGATTTAGTTGTTTATTTTGTTATAAGAAATGAAATTTTTATTGGAACGAAATTAAACAAAGGTTTATGTGCTTGTATTCCCCATAGCCTTTTATACAATACTAATATAGTAATATTCATAAATCATATCAGAGTTTTCAAATTTCCTCAGCAGTGACCTAGGCAACAAATGCTTAACAACTTGCTGAGAGACTTTGAAATTACATTCAGCTGTAATATCATCATGACTAATTTATGGCAAGTTTGGTTGCTACAAAGATACACTTAAAGAAACTGAAGTGCGTGGTGGGGATAAGATAAAACATGGGTTTAGTATCATGTAGTTATTCCATTAGAAAGATTTATTCTACGTTTCATTACGTTATTGAACATGGCAAACCAGTGTGTTCCTTGGGAGAGAGGAAATCTTAGATAATTAAACATGTAAATACTAGGCCTTCAAGTAAAACAGGGAACGCACTACATAAGGAATTAAACCTTTATAGCTATTGAAGGAGTCTTCCCCTTGACATTTGTTAATATGAACAGTCATGCAGACACATGGATTCTCTATATTAATGTGTATCTATAATACATGCTTATACATGCATACAGCCTCCACTTTAGAACAGGCATAATAGTAAAATATTATTTAGAGTAACACAGACATTGTCTGGTGCTATTGGAATCTGTAGTGGCCTGTGGGACTGCACCCCCTTAGAGAGAGGGGTCTCCCCCAGCTTGGGGAGACAGAGGTGGCTTCTCCTAAGAGTCTGTGTTTCGTTATGTTAATGTATCCCGGTTCTGTTCCCCCCACTGGCCCGTTGGCCCCCCTGCCCCTTTTCTCCCTTATATGTCCCTGCCCTGGAAAGTTCTCCCTTCCCCACTCTCCCTTTGGCCTTTGTTCCCTCGCCACTCCCCCAGGGTTTCCCTCTTGGCCCCCATACCCTGGCCACACCTCTGTACTGCCCCATGGCCCTCAAGCCATTGGCTCCTGATGCTCTCTCTGCCCCACTCAACCCCACATATAATCCCGGGCCCTCCCATGTTCTTGGTTGTTTGTCACTGACCTCTTCACGTGTGGGGCTGAAATAAACCTCTCCTGTGGAACGCCGTGCCAAGGACCCTTCCCGACTCTTTGCTGTCGACCTGTTGCATGAACCATCAGGCGTGAGTGTGACTGTGTGTGCGTGGGAAGTGGCCAGCCAAGCAGCTCTGCATTGGGGACACTTTTAGAAGGTTGCAGCATCCCTCACCATCTCCACCCGCTGTGACAGGAATCATGTTTCTGAATTGTCCAACATCCCTTAAGCCCATTTTTGTCCCACTGCAACTTTCGAACTTCCTGCAAGGCTTTTTATGGCAAATTGAGATTGATGACAAAGTGCAGCATTTTGAAATTATTAGAAGTATTTTATTTTCCATTAATTTCTTTTACCACACAGTGAAAAAGATGAAAAATTACTCTTTTTTTCATGGTAATTATATGTCTGACTCCTCAAATTTTGTGCAGGCAGAAAATGTCCTCTGAACTCTGTGTGTTGGGACCCAGCTTATAGGAGTCTTGCTTTATCCCACTTCAGCACTGGCATCACCTCTTGTTTGAGATGTGGATTTTAATTCTGTCCTGGCTGGGTAAGATCAGTGAATCATTTCAGGTAGAAGTTAAGCTAAAATATTTCTTGGTGTATCTTTTCATGTTCCTACTGATGAACCTTTTAGGATACCTAATTTCTGAAAGTAACCTTCTTCATGATTTCTTGCCCTTACCTACCTCTTTTCACCTACACCCAAGAGTCTGACACACAGCTGAGGCACTGAGGAATCAAGCATCCCAAGATCATTCCCTTCCCAGCCACTGTGGGGTGACATCTTGATATAAAGATGCAGCTTCCAGGAGCCCCTGTGACAGACCTGAGGTCACCACATCCCAATGACTCTGAGGTTCGGCTTGGTGCCACACAGCTGATTCCAGGGGTGCCCTCCCAGTACTGCCCATACAGCAACTGGTGAACACATAAAGCCCACAGTGAGTATTCAGAGTGTTAAATATGCCAGGGAAATGAGTCCCAGCTCAACTCATTGCACATGTCCCTTGAGTGGGAAAACCACCAGGATTTCTGTAAATCCAGCATGGGAATTTATTCATCCCAGCCTCCAGCAACGGTGAATTACCCTGGTGCAACTTGAAAGCATACACAGTCATAATGAGAAAGTACTGTTGTTTCCCTAAAAGTAATATAGTGGTTATTGCTGATAGTTACTGCCTTTGTGAAGCATTAACATGTGGTTGTAGTGCAGTCATGTAGCAAAATTGTAGGGGCCTCCAGAATGTTACTTAGCAACATTTGCTAATGGTGAGGTGGTAACTAAGGAATGGAGAAAAAGAAACACGGAGTATACTGGAGTCACAAAATAAAACTGTGGTGTGATGTGAGCAAGCTGTTCTGAAGATAAAGGTGTTGTCTCTTTCTCTTTCTGCCATGTGAGTATGGTAGAAAAAATTAAGAGCTGATTTGAAGCAATGTATTTGAAATATCTAAGTAACAGAAACAAGCACAGCATTTTTCTTTTTCCTTTTATCATTGCTGCTGCTTGGGAAGAGCCTCAGAATTGCTTGGCTTTTGAAGGTCCTCTCCCTGTCCTTTCTAACTAATTCTGAGGAACTAGCTGGCCAATTAAAACAATCTCTTTGGAAAGCAAGCATTTGTCAGAGTTAAGAATGAAGGCTTTCTTCTACTACATCTATTGTCCCATTCATTCATTTACATAATTACTCCAGCATTAATCAAGTGCCTGTAGGCATATCTCTAGAAAAGTGTAAGGCCATAAAAATAAAGGGAGACGTGTCTAGTTATAGATGAACCTTCCACATGCTGCACATCTTTTCTCAGACACTTATCTTGGTTTATCTACACCTCTTTAAATTGGAAAACTCACAAAAATCCATCTCCTGTGAGATTTCCAAGGTTTCTTGATTTCATTTGGGTCAGAACTGACACAAAAAGATGCATGTCTCAGAGCACTTCTGAGCTGCTGCCAGGAACAGGGAGTGCTGGACTGTGCCACTAAAAAAGAAAGTTTTCTTTGAAAAGTCACCAAACTTTATACCCTTTAAAAAATTGGCCTAGTTCAGTCTCGGGTATGATTAAAAGAGCTGCCCTGATTTATTGGTGTCAAACAAAGTATTTTTGGGCAGAACATTACTTTGTAATGGAAAAAGCGTCAGTGGGAGCACTGCCTATCAGCACTGCTTGGGCTGGGTGAGGACTGAGCCTTCAACTGTGTCTCTAATGTTGGAGAAAAAGACTATTAAAAAAAGGAAGAATGCTTTACCTAGAAGGCCATCTCTTAGTCTCCCAGATAAAGTTGGCTATGAAGTCAACCTCAGCATCTGGAGTTCTGCTGATTAAATTATCATAGAAGTCATGGAATATACTGAGTTGGAAGCGACCCATCAGGATCACCTAATATTTGCCTGCTTTGTGCCTCACTTTGGCCCTGCAAAGTAAAAGGAAACAAGTTTCTCATTCCCATCCCACCAGAAGTGCTAAGGAATGCTAATGGAGTGATGCTTTGGAGAATGTTTCACAGAAAAAGCTTTCCATATGCATAAATTTAATAAAACAATAATATTCTCCAGTTGGTAACATAGTTGCTTCCTGCTCTCCTTTAGTTTTGCATTTTTTCTTTTCTCTTGTAAAACACAAAGTAATTTTATTTTGAACTGTGTTCTTGTTCTTGAATATTGTCTTAACCAGAGCAATGCTCTATTGGAGCACTGTCACAAAGACATATCTACCAGGGACTGCCCAGAGACAAATGGAAAATGAAATGAAAGTGATGAAGGGGATCCAGACCTGCTGTTAGTAACCCAGTCTGTTTCAGACATACTTGTCCCACCATCATCCTTGCGAAGTATTTTTAATAGAACCCCTGTGCAAAGGGAGACCTTACTAATATACCTACTCCTGCCCTTCCTGAAACCACCATGTTCATTTTTCTTCAAAACATTCAACTGAGGTGACTTTTGGCTTTAAATCTGATTTATGCCCCTTTGAGATGCCGCTGAGGTTATAGTTGAGGCCCTTAAACTGGACAAAATTAGTAGCAAATATAAATTTAATTTGGTGAACTTATGATAAAAATTATACAGAAAAATCAGCACTGACAGGAAAACTCTGACATGAAAAATTATACTGGAATTAGCAGAGTCCTCTGCACCTATACACATTTCTTCTAGCAGATGTTCTGCCTGTCCTGCTTTTGGGCAGCTACTTTTGATCATAATGCTCCAAAATAGAAAAGGTGGTCCTCCATTTTGTAGTGCTTGTTTTGGGTGAACAAAATTGTCTTGTGTCTCACGATGTTTAATGATTATTTGAAAGCAACTTGATGAATAGAAGACCGTGTACTCCTACTTCGGGCAAACGTATTTTTGGAGTGATTCGTAATAATTAGTCTTTGTCTAAGGGGAATGCATTAATTTCTCCTACTGGTGGTGATTGTACTTCTGTTTCTTTTCCTAGGTTAGATGGTTCTGCTCCAGAGGCATATTTGCTGGTTAAATTGGACTGCAACCAGGTACTTAGGTTATGTCACTGCTACCCAAATGATCTTTTAAAGAACACAGAGTACTTGCTTGTGCTGCTCTCGCATGCTCCACATTCAATCACAGATCTTTGTAGCTTGTTATTTCTAAAATTCAGATTACTGTGACTTAAAAGCATCTCTGTCCTTGCCAGTGCTCGGTGACATAAAATAAACCCGCATAGTAAGAAAAGAACCACAAAACTTGTCAAGTTGCACTGAGGGATGGAAAGAAAAAGCAAGAATGCTCTACAGAGATCTGGAAATGCCGTCCGCAGCACAGCTATAAAGGGAAATGCTATAATAAGTTGATATTATCCGTGTAGCCAGAACTGTGTTTTTGAGAGTGCTGCAGGGGCGGGGGCAGGGGGTCCCTGTCGAGTGTGGCGTCCCAGAGCACGGGTTAGACACAGCAGGAGTGGGTTCGTGCCCTGAAGAACATGCAAGTGTCACTGGGCGGCAGGAGCCAGAAGGGGAAAACAGAGGGAGAGATTCCCCACCAGTCTCCTGCTGCTCCTTGGCGAGACCAGCCACCAAACCCACGTTTGCTTCTCCCCACCCTTCTGTGGGCTGGCTGAGACTCTTGGGCTCTCTTGTGGCTGGCCTTGAGCCATCAGTGCAGAGCAGGGTGTACATTACCATTTTCCTCCCACTGCCTCCTCCTCCTCCTGGTCACCAGGGACTGTAACCGGGATACAGACAGAGCTGGCACGGCCTCGATGCTCAACGGACTGAAGTGCTCCAAGTTCCTTTTTTAATAAAATTGCTTTGTCTCAAAAGTGCTGCAGAGCAAAGCCCGCTTACCCAGTGCCTCCCTCCTTGCTCTTGGCCTGCTGGAGGTGCCAGGATGATGTGCCAGAAATACTCCTCATCCCCAGAGACGGAACATTCTGGGGTCCTGCAGCCTGTATCCCACACCCCAGTTCAGTGTTAGGTTTCCCCAGGACAAGTGGCCTGTCCTCCAGCCCCAGAAAGTCCCTCTCTGGTGAGGCCTGGTGGCAGCATTGCTCCTTTGTTCTTTTAAAACGTGGCATCTAAGGAATGGACAGAAACCAACAACTCTTTTTATTTTTGGCCTGGGATAACAAATAGCTTGTGTGCAGCTGTAAAACACTGCACTTGGGCAGGGTTTCACTGGCTACAGGATGAAGGGCACTGCACAGCTTCATTAGGTCCTTCCATACCCGGTTTTGCCTTTTCCCTGCTGCTCCTGCACAGCCCATGATGGTGCTGCTGGGGCATGGCCAGTGTGCTAGGGAGGAAAATTACACCAAGTGGTGATGGGGGCAACTACCTGTTGCTGAGTTTGGTTGTGCTCCACTCCCAGTTCTGATGCCGTCTGATTTCAGACAGGGCTTTGGCCCTAAGTCTTTGGCAGTGTTTCACCACATGAACTATCTCCTTGTCCAAACAAACACCTCTTGCAGGTCAGATGATAGTTTGGGATGAGGACGACTGACATCAAGCTGGCCTCAGTGGAGATGCCCAAGGAAGGCAATGTGCACTGGGATTGTGAGGAGTGAGGGGGTGGACAGCAACCAGAACCAGGTAAGGGGGGCTTTGGTTAGAATACGGGAGTCATGGACATGCTGGGAGCTAATGAGCTGCTAACAAGGCTGATAAGGAAAGTGTGGAGATAAATGCAATGATGATTAAGCAGGAGAGATGGTTGGAGACTGGGTGTGGGGATCCACAAGGACATAAAACAGTGAATGTGAAACAGGAATGGAATTAGGGTGAAGAGGACAAAGTTACCTAAAAAGTGAGGTTGCAATAAGGGCAGGATATCTGGGGCTGCAGGTAAGAAGGGGCAGATTTACATTCAAACATTTAATGAACTGATGTTATCTATCAGGCTGTTGTTTTCTTCAGTGTCTGTTTGGAGCTCAGTGCTCCTGGTTCAGCTCTGAGCTCTGGCAAAGGGTCTCTGCCTCGCCCATTCCAGAGGCCACCTGGATCTCTGTCAGAATATAGAGTAAGTGCCTGTACACACACAGTCTGTGTGGCTGCATGAGAAGCGGGTGAGAGTGACTCTGGTTTGGGGAAATCATGTGCTGCACAGTGATGCCAACCTTGGTGACATGACAGGGTACTTCTGGGTGTTGAGGAGGGTTTTCTATTTTTATTTATATTTTGTTTATTTATTTCTAAATAAATGGTCTCCTGCCATGCTGGGTGGCTCTGTTCTAGTGTTAGATCTTGGAAGTAGCATGTTACCTTTCAGATTCCTCTTCCTAGGTGATGGGAGGTGAGTGTGGGACTTCAGGGCAAGGCAAGATGGTCCCATGGTTAAAGTCACATGCATTTGAATGCCCTCCTGATGAACTGGGTTCCGTTTCCTCAGTTACCCAAACTAAACTCTTTCAGGATGATTGCTTCTGTGGTTTTGGCCAACGATTGGTTTTTTTTGCAGATGTTGCATATTTCCAATTGAAACAGATGTTAATGAGAGCTGAGTCTTACATGCACAGTGTAAAGGTCCTTGTAAAGTTTTCTGGACAGGGTGGACACCCCAAAATTTCTGAAACATTTTTATTTTGTTTTTGTTATTTCTCACCCCTCCCTATTCTCACAACATCTCATTTAGCTGCAGGAATACTTATATTGGTTTTGGATGATCCACTAATGAGAAGTACATGAGAAAACCCATGAGGATATGAACCATTCTCTCTTCTGTGTTCAAGAAACAGGCAGCAAGTAAGGCTTGGTGCAATGCAGTAAACAGCAAGTAGAAAACCAAACATAAAATCATTAAAATGTATCCTCCACTCTGTGCAAATGAGGGACAGAAAATTCCTAGGAAAATCTCTGAGAATTTAGCTGCTCTTGCTTAACTCCAGGTAGTGGAAGACGGTGTTCATGTAAGTCCTTGTACTTTTGTGTAGGCAAGGTCCCATTTGAACCTCTCGTTTGACATTGGATCATATTTATTCTGACACAAGGTGTTATGTTGCACTATGAATAAAACAGTTGGTTACTGACAGAGTAACTTCTATGTGCCTTGAGGTATGGTGATGTTACTGGCCCGTGCAGTAGAGGCTGAAGATGGCTGTTGAGTTTCTACATCTCTGAACCATGCTGGGAACCTGAACTGTTAACCTGAATGCTCTTTTTTTATGTGTTTTCTACTAAAACAGTTTTTAAACCATCTCTGAATTCTTGCTTGTTTGTCACAAAGGAGGAAAAAACCCATCAAATGGGAATTAGAAAAAGGATTTTCTTTGTGACTTCAGCTCCTCATTAGGAGGTTTACCATCAGGCTTAGGGAAAGCTTTCCTTGAATTATTTTAAGGTTCTAATGATAAAAACCTTGGGGAAGGTCATGCACATGGGGGATTTAATACCCATTCAGAACCATCTGGCATTAGATTACATGCAGGGAAAGAACAAAATCTGGCAGTAGTATTTATCTCCATTAACCCAGAGTACAGGCTGATATGACCATGGCAGAAAAAATACTCTTTCACCAGGAAGAGCTCTTAATAGACCTCGGCTAAATTGGCTCATAAAACTAAAGACTTCTTGAAGCATGGGCCTGCCCTCTCATTGAGTGCATTTGCTTTGGCTCCGGCTTTTAATATGTATTTCATATCTCTTGAACCTTGACAACTAATATGTTAAGGTATAAAATTTTGCTAGGATGAAGGACTATGTTTGCAGCTCCTAACTTACTCTGTGAGTGTAATGTTAGTAATGTAAGTATAATGCTGAAGTACAGCCTGTTCCCATGTTGCTCCTGCCTCTTCTCTAGAGCATCACAGAGTGCATGGTCCCAGTGACATCCTCAGCAAAACTCCCACTGATCTCAGTGGCAACAGGTAACCTTCCCTTGAACCATTGCTCCAAGACTCTGAACAACCTACGTGCTTAAGCACGTGCTTGGCCTGAAGCAAACTGACCAATGAGTGGTTTGGTGCTGTGCTGGTTTGAAAACAAACCAGTGAGAGACTCCAAGTCAGAAATACAATTTAATAGGAAAAATGAAATAAATCCAATAGTACAAAAAGAAACCACTGACAGAGTCAGAATACAACCCGACACCCTGTCGGTCACGGTGTTGGTAGCAGTCCGATTCAATGGTGGCTGCAGTCCTCCTGGAATGATGCTTCTGTTGAAGCAGTGATCCTGTAGAAAAGGTCTGGTCTTCACCTGAAGGTCCTGTGGTAGCTCTTGTCCTCTGGGAATCCAGTAGGTAAGGGCTGCTTGTGGTGTTCGAAATCTCACCTTATATCCAGGATGTTTGGTTCCTCCCTCTGGGCGGAGCATCTCACAATGGGATGATGTAATTTTGTTAGTCATATGGTGGAACTAGATGGCCCATTAACAGAAGATATTCTCCTAGAGGGAGAATGGGCCATGGGAGAGATAAAGAACCCTGCCCCACCTGGTTTCAACAGCTGGCCTATTTACAGGAGATATTTCAGGAGCAAGTTATCTATGAGTCATGCAGCAAGGCCTTGATGGGCCCATTAACAGGAGATAGTCCGGAGGGAGGAGGCAAAGAACACCGCCCCCCCTGGTTTCAACAGCTCATGAAGATGGTAATAGAATACACTGCAACCCAGGACAGGTGCACACTCACTTGAGAGAGTGAACAATGCCAGGGAGATGATACCTTCTCATCCAGATTAACTGCCTTTCACCCCACCTGCTGGGCAGGCTCTCTTCAGCCTCCTGAGCTGCTCATTACTTCTGTATCATTTTCACCTTGTCATACTCCATGAGGATCCTCCATGGTGGGTTTCTTTCTGCCCTCCCAATTTTTCTCTCCTCTTCCCTCCTTTCTCAGCTTGGTGCAGTCAGATAGCTGCTCTGTTTCAGCCAATGTTAGAATTCACTTACTACATGGAAAGCAAAACTATATGGAAGACAAGATAAAGGCCATTTATCTTGAAGTCTACTGAGATATCAACATCTCACGTTAAGGCTGCAGTTCAGCTAAGCTCTCTTGCACATGCTTCTGTCATGTCTTTCCACCAGGACAGAGATGGACTCCTGCATCAGCCAAAACAATCTTCTTCACTTGTCATCTGGTTTTTTTTTAACATAGCCTTGCATGCAAAACATTCAAAGGAAAAAAGAAAACAACATTCTTGTTATGTCCTTTCCTTTGTTCTGAGAAGCCACCTGTGCCACCTTTCCCTTTGAAAACTGCTGTCTGGTGAAGGAAATTGCTGTCATCCTGAGATAGGGCTGAGTTTGGTAAATGCTATGTGCATCAAGCTTGGCAAAGGGAAATTTGTCCTATATTCATTAATTAAATGCTTCTCCTTGAGTGGCTGAAAGAGGATCACAGAGCAACTTGTGTTGGAAGGAACCTAAAGATCATCTTGTTCCACCCTCCCTGCCATGGGCAGGGACACCTTCCACTAAACAAAGTAGGTCAAAGCCCCATCTAGCCTGGCCTGGTGTTATTATAATGGATGATTTATTCAATTAATAGCTGCCTTAAGGAAGGGAGACCCATGAGAGTGATGTCCCAGTGATGCTGGCTGTGCAGCCAGGTGAGGGGCAGCAAGAACAGCATGGGACCCAGGACACTGATCCAAGGTGCCCCGGTGCCTCCTCAGCTGAGGAGGAGCTCAAACATTTAACCAGGTGTTTAATGCTCCTGATCTGATACCTTTCTGGTACCTCCCCGCTACCTTTCTGCAGGGAGTCCCCACCAACAAACAAAATGACAGCTCATCTAGTTTGGGGTGAAAGCCTCCATCTTTCACAGTTCTGGAGAATTAAGAGATAGGGTTCTGGTGGATGTCCCGCAGTGTCTGCTGGTACCTTTCTGCTTTCTTCCCTGGGGTTGTAACACATTCACTGATGGATTTATGCTGCAATTGGAAACCAGAATCCAGGACAGCCTGGTCTTTGGCTTCATGTTATAAACATAAACAGACTCACACAGCAATTTGTATCTGCTTCTTTCTATCAGCACAAGGGTTTTCTTACCTCTCTAAAATGGTGTTGAAGGGGAGCAAAAGACCAGCAACAAAAGGAAGAGCTTGAACAGGAACACAAAGGAGCAAAGGGCAGGAAGCTGCCATGAGACCAGGCAAGCAAGAGCAGGCAATTAATGGCAGGTATTAAAGGTGTTGTTGGAAACCACCGGTTTTCCTACGAGGGCTTATCTTTTGAGTAGGAGCTGCCATTGGATCGCCTCAGGGTCACTCTGGTCTGAAGTGCATTTTTAACAGGGAGAAAACTTTTTCCCATCTCCAGTTTTGAACTTTGCAGAATGAGTTTGCAAAACTAATGACAGGCCTTTAAATTAGCTCATGTTGTGGAGCAGCAAAACGAGTAATGCGGAAAAAAGATGCAAGCAGTTATGTTTTAAACAAACACCCACCATGTTATTAGAAACTACCTGAAGAGAGACTTCAGCAGCGTAAAATTCATCTTTCAGACATGTTATCCCAACTGTCCTGTGTGAGAAACTGTGAATCAGAGGGTTTGTGAAGTGTGGGAATGGCTGAGTAATTCCATGCAGGCAATACCAAGCTCTCAGCTGCTTTCCCAGACTCCTCATGAAACTCATATTCAGGTCCTGGTTTTGTTGTTACTTTGTCCCCAATGTGCTGAGACTCTTCTGCCTATGCAAGACCCCACATGCTGAACAAGACAAGGCAAGTGGGAAGGTGGGCAAGGGGGGGAACAAAAAATTATTGATAGGTATAGCAGCCTGTCACTGCTACCTACTGATTCTGGACTGAGCTGAGAGTAAATATCTTCCGTATCCTGTCAGCCACAGCCATCCTGAAATAGTCAGGGTACTTCTCTTGCATAAGCAATGCTATTGCAATCTTTCAATCACTGCTCTTGGAGAAGTGCTCAAACTCTCATATGTCGAATGATTCCAGCTGTTCTCCACTCCCTCAGAGATACCATGAGAAAGTAGTCACTTACACTGAGATTACTTTAGTGATATCAAAGGGTGTGGAACAAGGTTGCTAATTAGTAGACCCTCAAGGTATGAAGATATAAACAACCCTGGAGCAGTGAGAACAGATCCCAACCTGCAGACTAACATTATCTGAGGATGAAAGAATTATGTTTAGGCGGATTCCACTAGAGAAGCATGATTGAACATTCCTGTTTTGATTGATAAAGTTCCTTGTTGGATTGTGCAGCATATTATAAATTATTGTTAATTAGATTAATATTATTTATTGTTATTATTAATGATAGTATTGTCATTATTAATGATAAAATTATCATTATTATCAGCCACCTGCCAAGGCTGAGCCAGGAGCAGCAGTAGCAAAAACTTAGTCTGGGATGAGCTATCATCAGGGAAATTTCTGGCTTGTACTTTTACTTATTTAAATAAATAAATACCTACCTCAATACCCTTTGCCAAAAGCCAAAACTGCTTTGGGGGTCCAGCCAAAAGGCAAAAAAATTGTGATGAACAGCTGACATTCATCAACTGAGCATTTGCTAAAAAAGTGAGCTTATCCTACCCAATTTGGTTGTGGCAGAGGGGAAATGTCAGGCCTGGGAGAGATGGAAGTCACAGAATTGCCCTTTCCTGATCTCTTTGCATACTCAGGAGCCACATCCCTCGTCTCACAGCCCTTGTGACAGTTCATTCTCTCTTCATTCCAGCACAACTACAACCAGCAAACCAGTCAGCTGCTCTTAAATGGCCCTCCTGCATTTTGACATAATTTACAGCACTCCTCCACACTTTCCGCAGGGATTATTTAAGGGGATTTTTTAGTCTCTTGCACTGAGTCTCTTGAACATTACACAAAGCAGTTGCTTAGAGTGGCTTGACAGCACTGTCCCCATGTGCTAAATGTCGAGATCTTGGGTTTAAAGTGAAGGCTGTCTTAAGGGAAAAGGAGGAAAAACACATAAACTAAACCAAGCTTCCCTTCAAAATACCAGCCCAGCCATAAGTGTGGACTTGCACAGCTGTTCCCAGGAGCAGGATCGGACCACTGTGCATCAGGAGCACTTCTGCAGGACCACACAAGTTTACTGCTGTTCTTAAATCCCAGCCTTGCAACTGGTAAATTCCTGCTAAGTTAATTGAGATGGTGGTACCTGGGAAGTATTAGATGAGTCTGCACTGCACCATGAGAAAGCAAATTGCACTTAATTATGCATATCCCTCCCCCCGAGACGGATGCTGCATCCACAAAGTGAAAAAGAAACACAGATTTCAAGTGGAATCTGACAGCCAGAAGCGTAAGAGCAGGCTTTAGACAATCCCAGCAATGGAGATCCTCACGGTATTGCACAGTTCAGACCAGTGGATATTGGTTTTCTCTGTAGCAACAATTCCCATCTATCCCAGTGCAGCTAACATCCTAATTCAAACAGGTTGTCTTGCACTTCTGCCTCTTTGTGCTGGAATGTTGGTGGAGAGGTCCTGACCTCCCTTCTCTCCCTTGGGCCCTCTCTGTGAGTCCATCTTTCAGCCAAAAGTCTCGATGTTATCGCCTGCCAGGTGTTCTGGATGGTGCTGATCATAACAGCGTTACGCAAAGCCTGTTAAGATCCCTCGCCAGGATCACCCTGCCTCTGTGTCTGAGGAAGTAACTTAATAGGCACCAACTGGGCTAATTCATCTTCTAAAGCTGACTGGTCTTCCATGGATGGACAATGAGCAGGCAGGAAAGCCTCCCATCAGTTTTGCTGGCCTACAGCACAAACTGCAGCATCACCCTGCTGTGTTTGAGCTAAGCAGGTGCCCTGTAAACAGACACAGCTGGCAGGTGAACAGATCCATCAACAGCCAACACTTGCCTGAATTAAATCCCAGTCTGTTTATTGCTTAGAATGACAAGGTATTTCTCTTTCATAGGGCAATCCCAGGGTGTACTTAGGACAAATGTGCAAACCAGTCTTTTTGAAGCAATTCATTGGAAGTGTGAGTCTCCAGTGGCATTTCTAACTTGGGCTCATTACTCACAGGCCCGCTCTTGTGTGTACTTAGGGGCTTTACCCTTTCATCCTCCCCTCATTTACACGTCAAATTCCCCATCCCCTGCCATGTGACCCAAGACAGGAAATTTCTTTTCTGTTTACATCAGGCCATGGTAATGCAGACATTAATCTGGCACAAGCCTGGGCTGCTGTACAGGGGTGATGCTTTTCTCACCATCTCCCTCCCACTGGCTCTACAATTCATGGGTTTGGGCTTTAATTCTGTAGATACTTTAAAGAAGTCCCAGAAGGTATGATGGAAAAGTATGTTTATCAGACATTATATAGCTGAGTGAATAAAGTGAATGGTCCTCTACTCGTGAAACGCAAATTCATCAAAGAAACTTTTGGTTTACGTTGTTCAGTGATTTTGCAGATAGTGATTATTGCCTTGGGTGAGGAGTTCCTCCATATTTGTCCTGACTGTTCATCTGCTTGGAGCCCCTTGACACAAAGTTTGAGTTCCTGCAACTGCCTCAGCTCTGCTTCTCTGTAGGGTGCTTTTCTGTACAAAACAGGGTCTCTGCTGCAGTTTCACTTTAAAACTTAGTCTAACTAAATCTGTCACTTATTTAAGCACATTCTGGATTTATAAACAGGAAAAGGAAAATATATGTGAGCAAAGTGTGACACTTCAACACTCTTCAAAATTTCAAGTGTCTTTTCAGGTGGGTGTGTGAATTCATTCTGTAGATGAATCAACATTTTTTCATATGTTTCCATTTTAATATGTGTTAGGGCTCCAATAAAACATCGGGATGTTTAAAAATTACCAACAAAACCCCACAACAAACAAAAACACACCCCAACCAATAGTTTAGCTTTCCTGTTTACTTTGGCATGTGGTTTAAACACATTCTTCTCAATACACCAAGGCTAGTTGGTGTCTTGCTTATTTGACACATTCAGAAAACATACGTGTCTAGCTTTGCAGCTGAAATGTGAGGCATTATTGCAATTAACTGTTTATATGCTGAGAAACACAGTGTTTTTATGCAACACAAAGCACTGTGTACAATGCATATTAAATACCATATATTCAATGCATATTGAATAATACTAGGTGAAAAAATGTTTCTTTTGCTGCAATCGTAATTATTTTCTTTATAGTTCTAGGAAGTTATCCCACTCTCTCCATTTTAAATGTGTTTCCAATTTTTATGAAGTGTCTGGTTTAATGATGTGTCTGTTTTAATGACGTATGAATCCCAGTAAGAAAGCTTCATTATATGAAGATGAGAAGAGGGGGTTTTCATCCCAAATCCTGTTCCCCTATGAGGCAATAGCTCAGGTTTCCTTCTGTTCTGGAAAAGTACCATGAAGATAATCTCATGGATATCACAGCTTTTCAGCTTTCTCCAGAATATGGTAAACTGGACAGTAGGTGGAAGTTTTCATGATTAAATTCCTTTCAGAATGGGGAAACTGACATTCATTCACATTCAAGGCTTTTGAATCTGATTGTGTGTCATCTGGCCATTTAATTATTCAATAAGCAGTGCTGGCCAAGGAATGTAAAGTGAAATTGCTGTGAAATAGCTGTGGTATGAGACAGTCCCTGTAACTGATGTTGATTTTGCACAAACTTTCTCACAACTTTTTGGCATTGATTTAATTCTGTTTTTCACATTAGTAGCCACGTAATATTCAGCAGTGCAAGATCTCTTACCTGTATTATGGATACTTTTCGTTGTGAGGGGGAGGACCTGCTGTACTTCAAAGTGAGTTTAATTCATCTGCTACATGGGCAGGGACTTGCCAGAATTTAAGTTATTTTGGTGGCTTGAGCAAAAGGAAAGCAATTGAGATTTCATGGAAAACTGTTTGGATCCCGTTGCAGCTGGGAAGCTGGAAGTATCTGTCTCTTCAGGACTCTAATGGACGTCCCTCTGGTTACACATGTGCCTAAGAATTCTGTGGAACCGGGCACTCAAAGCAAGCAGAAACACCCACCCGCTCCCACAGACTATTCAACACTTTCCAACCTTCCCCCAGAAAAACTCGCCTTGTCCTCACCTCACTGAGAAGCTCAACCTCAGCAGCAAAAACAGCTCTGCCCAGATCACCCAGCACTGCTGGTGTGGGAGGAGTACATCCCTGTGCATCTGTCAGGGAGCATCTGACGTGCTGGGTTTTCCTCTGGCTGCAGAATGTGCTTCCTGATGCAACTGAAGGATTTCTGGATTCTTGTTTTATTACTGTTCTTCCCACCAGAATCTGCAGGCATCTCATCCCAAACCAGCTGCATACAGCCAGAGCAATGTAAGGGTATACTTAGAGGGTATAATCTTTTCTTAAAGCAAGAATAAATCTTAGTCTTCTCTGCGTTACGAGAATTATTTATTAGATGTGCTTGAGCATGTGTGTTTCTCTAGGATCAGGCAAGAAAATGAACTGTGACTCCAAACTCATGTTGTAGATATGAGGAAGAATGAACAGCAGATAGCTCCTGCCTGGATACTCTGACTAAACAACAGAATGAGTTAGGTCAGGGTTTTTCTCACTCACGCTCTTTTTGGGTCACTCTGTCAGGGCTGGCCTGCAGCCCTGCTCTCTCCACTGCAGCATCAAGGATTCAAGCGGAGGTTTTGCTACTCTGTGAGGCTCAGCAAGCTAGGGATGTTCTGCCAGGCCAGCAGGACAGGAAGCCTTCCATGGCATAGAGCTGCCTGCTGAAAACCTCATCATGAAGCAAAAAGCTTAAAAGATATTATTTATTTGCTTGCTTAAATTTGTTCTCTCTTTTGTGTCAGACAAACAGACTGTGCCTGCAGGCATGAGGAGATGCCTGGACGGAAGGATGTGCCTCTGACTGCCCAAAGCCCAGGTTTTCTCCATGGGCACCATGTTCACTTCTGTGTGGCACTGAATTGATGCTGCACTTCCAGCCTGGCCTGAAACCCCTGGTCTCCAGTGGGGTGGGTTGTGAGTGTGGTTTTGCTGAAGCAGATTGGAGGGTGAAGCCTCCCTGAGTGTCAGAACAGTGGTGCTGCTCCAGGGCTGCAGTGCAGGTGCAGCAAAGGCACAAAAGCAGTGTGCCAGCCCCAACATCGGTCTCACCGAGCCAGGAGAACTTGGACTGGCAAAAAAACTACCTGGCTTCGAGCGTTTCCAGGGAGGATTCTGTGCACCCACTGAGTTTCTGCCTGCCTGCTGGCCAGTGTAACCTAAAGGTTGATGAATCCAGCCTACATTAACTTGAATAGGCTTTTTGTCTAAAGTTTGCCAATTTTTGAGAATACCTGGGTGAAATTTCCTTTTTCCGTTCGAAAGAAAAGAAAAATGTGCACACTGAAAGATGCAAAAGGCATTCAAGAAATGCGCAGATCATCATTTCAGGCATTCTGAGCAGCAGGATTGAGTGAAACAATTTATAGCATCTGTTTCAATATTTGAGTAGTTCTAAATTGTAGAGTTTCACTAAACAATTTTTGTTGCAGCGGCGGGAGGTGGTGAGGTGCTGCAACCTTCTAGAAGAGTCTCTGGGGGTTGAGACGTCTGGTGGGCCACTGAGCACACACACACGTAAGCACTCACACACACACACACAACCCAGATAGTTGTAATCCGAAGAGCTGGCGAAGGAGGAGCGAGAAGGGTCTTTGCTTGGAGTTCCGTGGAAAGCCTAATAAGCCACCACACGAAGGAATCCAGGGACAAAGCCAGGGAAACAATGGAGGGTCCAAGCTTATAATGGGGCAGGAAAGGGGTGGAGAGAGCATCAGGGACCAATGGTGGAAGGGACAGGGGAGGAGCGTAGGTGGGGCCAAGGTACAACATCCAATGGGGAAGAACTGAGGGAGTGGCTTGGGAGCAGGGGCCAATGGGGGAACAAGGAGGGTAGAACTTTCTAGGGCTGGGACATATATGGGAGACAGGGGCGGGGGCGCCAACGGGCCAATCAGGGAAACAAAACTGGGGTACATTTGAATACATGGGGCAATGCATCCTGGGGTGACGCTTTCTGGTCACCCTGACTTTGGGGATGACCTTAGTCCTTGGAGTGTTCCCACCAGTGGACTTTTTTTCTTGTCCATGGGGGGTTGACCAGCCCCCACAAATTTTGAGTAAATAGATCTTTGCCAGCTGAGTTTTAATCTGTTCCCAGTTTTCTCAGTCAGTATTGTTCTGCTCTGCTCTGCTCTGCTAAACATCAGTGCTAGGTGTGTGACTACAGGAAGGCCCTTTTAGCTTGATAAACCAATGTTTTCTCATAACACTGCAAAAAATGTATACAAATAAATAGATTCAGGGATAGTTTGTCCAACAAGAATCTATAGCAGAAAGGGGACTTTGAAGTCATCTTCAAAGTATATGTTGTGTGGTAGTCTGTGACACCCCCTTAGAAAGTTAGAGAGAATGAAATGGCTTCTTCTAAGGGTCTTTGCTTCATTATGCTAATGGACCCTGGTTCTGTTCTCCCAGTTGGCCCGTTTCCCTGCCACTTTCTTCCCTATATGTCCCTGCCCCAGAAAGTTCTCCCTTTCCCACTCCCTCCTGGGCCTTTGTTCCCTCACCACTCCCCCAATGTTTCCCTATTGGCCCCTGTACCCTGGCCACACCTCTGTACCACCCCCTGGCCCTCAAACCACTGGCCCCTCAACCCTGTATCTCAGTCTGGGTCCTCCATTGTTCTGGGTTGTTGGTTCCTAGTCCCCTTCACATGCGCGGCTGAAATTAAAACCTCTGCTGTGGAACGCCATACGAAGGACCCCTCCCGACTCTNTTTGCTGTCGACCTGTTGCATGAACCATCTGACATGAGTGTGACTGAGTGTGTGCGTGGGAGGTGGCCACCGAACAGCTCCGTGTTGGAGACGCTTTCGGAGGGTTGCGGTACCCCATACCATCTCCACCCGCCGCAACAATGTTGATGTTCTTAAAATGACTTATGACCATCTCTCTAGTCTGTAAGGACCAGAGGGATTTTTGATATAATAGATTTGAGTCATTATATTACTGTTGGAAATGTGGAGCTGACATCCAGTGGCAAATGTTTCTGTGGAAACATTGGCAAACATTTAATTTGGTGAATTTTCCTCTAGTGTTTCTTTTCTAAAATCAAAATAAACAATAAAAATATATTGGATGGGGCAAGAAAACACAATAAGCCTATTTTGTTGCATTTTCTGACACGCAGTACTGTCTAACTGCTAATAAATACTGGACTACTTTTAGCAGATACACCAAGTCCAAGATGCTTTTGAGCTTGCACATAAAATGAGATGAAATTACCATCCCTTTTGTGCTGATTTAGCCTAGAGTTGGTGAGAAACCTCAGCTCTTCATTGCCCAGTGCTGACTGACAGGAACGTGTCGAGTTCGACAGTGCTGGGATGGGAAGGGATTCCTGGGGA